>JAQIVE010000232.1:0-45143 GCA_034698285.1 Sminthurinus bimaculatus | reverse complement strand
GGAAGGTTTTCTGGGGGTGAATCAGCGATTTCCTCATCAATTGAAATCCTCTTCCCTCTCTCTCTCTCTCTCTCTCTCTTTGCTACTTCTCATAAAATACATAATAATATAATATATATAATAATACACTAACTTACTCACTGGAATTGTGAACAACAAAAAAAGGGGGACAAAATGTTTGATCAATTGATGGTTTTGAGAATCAACTCTTGTATTATAGAGAATAAATGAATTTTTTCGAATCAAACAAGTGAGACGAAGTGAGGAAGAACGTGAAGAAGAAGAGACAAGATATGGTGAAGAAAACTCACCAAGTGCAGGAAAAAATCATTCATGTCTCTCTCTCTCTCTCTCTCTCTCTCTCTCTTCTTGAAATAAGATGATGAATCAAAGCCAAAAGTCTTTCCTTTTAATACTATTATCGTGTAATATATTATGTATGGGACCCTTAAACGTTAACAATTTGTTTGATATAAAGTCATCCCTTTCTATATGTATATATGTATGCATATTATGCATATACTTATGCACATACTTATCGTTAGTAAGTATATATGGGAGCTGGGAAAAATAAAAGAAAGTATAAAAAAAACTAACTTTGCCATCAGCTCGAATTCGAATTCGAATTGAATTACTCCTTACAAATTTACCTATAAAAGTATACAAAAAATAATACAAATGTATTGGTTAAAAGTATATAAAAAAATGTACATGTACATACGTACGTACTACGTACATTATGTATACGTATTGGAGATGGATTAGATTGCACATAATATACATAGGGATAATTCGACAGTGTCTCTTTGTGTGTCTAAATTTTATTTCCGAGCTATATAGTTGAAAGGAGGTACCTTTTCGCCCTATAAATGTGTGTGTGGTTTCTTCGTGGATGTTGACTCCACTCCAGTTCAGAAGCTCTTTTATTGTCTCATCTCCTTTTTCTCCTGAGCCATCCACAATCACTGATGTGAGTCCGATGAAAGCTTATCCAATGTACGTCAACTATATGCACATGAATGCGTATTATAGATAAATTTCGAACCACTGTATGTATATATTTACCACCACCGCCACCAGCACGACCATTTACCATTCGTCTTTTGCCTGAGAGAAGGAAAAGACCAAGGAGACGGAGACGGATACTTGTTGGAATTAAACTATCTTGTCAGCTCCAGAGACCAAAAAGTAAAAGAGGGGGGAGAAGTCTATACATATTCATCAGATCGATGCATATTCAACTATCTGAATTGAATTAACTGTACAATTGTACATAAATGTGTGCATATTTTTAGATACATACTGCATGCATATATATCGTCTACCTTTTCCAATGCTCACAACTGCAGTTCCATCAGTTTTTTTGTATTCTTCCCTTTCCTTTCTTTTTCTGCCTTTCTTTCATTCTTTATGCTTTATTTCTATCTATCTATGTATGTGTGTGTGTCTCTCTGTCTTTCTCTGTCTCACATTTAGATAATGCCACCCACCAAAATGCTCACTCGAAAAACTTTAAATAAATTAACGCCATTCAATGACGAATGAATTCCTTTATTCTTTTTCTTTTTTCTTCTTCTTCTTCTTCTTCGTCCTCTTCTATTCTCTATACATATACACATAGATACTTCTCCCTTATTATTCCTTTCCCTCATTTCTGGCTTATTTCTGCCTCTTCTTCTTCTTCTTCTCTCCTTGTCTTTGCTCAACTTTTCCCGTCTCATCGCCTCTTCTTCTTCTTCTTCACTGTTCAAGTTGAGATGTGTGAATATTTGTATCGTCACACGACTCGACTCTAACTTGAGGCTGAGGCATCCTTGGGAAACTATAACAGATGGAACAAAACCTTCAATCGATCGAATCCACAGAAAGGAGAGAAAGAGACTAAGCTCACCATGAAACAATAGCTTCTCTCTTACCTAATCCTCTCAAGCATTTATCTAGTTCCAAATGACGAAGGAAAGGAGCAAAGCAAAACATAAGAAGAAGAAGAAAGAGAAGCACCCTTCGTCTTCGCCTTGGTTTTCGTCCTCATCTTGTCATTATTATTCCTTCTTTGGCTACGACTGTACAACATATCTGTATAACATAATATATAACATTTTATACAGTATGCACATATATTTTGCGCATATATTAATACATGGCAAGTGGAAGTGAGAAAAGTGAGGAGAGTGATGATACAGATGGATTTGGATTTGTATCATCATCACTCCTCCAAATGTGAATGTGAATTCATGAAATTCAGCCACATCCATGAAATTTGTCTCCTTCCACTTTCGGCTCGTAGAGTGGTGGAGTGAGAAATACGTGGTATTACATATGTATATTGTGGCTATATATGTTACATTTTATTAATTTACCATTATAAAATATAGCTTATAGCTTCTTCGTCTTCGAATTTGAATTCTCTCAGTCTACTTATATATATGTGTCCTTTGTATATTTAGAATTCAGAGGATCTGGATACACATATATATGTGTAGAAGGATGATGCAGATGATGATTTTAGTGTGAGTTTCTCCAAATAATGAAATTGATAGTTCCCGTTTTCCCGTCCTCCTTTCCTTGATCACCGTCTTATTCCTTATTCCTCTCTTATCATCTATTTCTAGTTTGACGTTGAGAGATTTGCTTGTACTTATGTAAATTGTACAATGTTCTTATTCGTATTCCTATTTATGTACACTTTATATTACAGACACAGATATTCGACTTGGATCCGCAGACTTTAATGAAAGATATGGATTTCTCCCTGTGTATGTGTGTGTGTCTCACTCTCTGTTTTACGATTAATTTCCAACATTTACGCTTCATCGTATATATAGAGCAGAATAGAATCAGATATATATGCATACATATTGTGATATATCTAGAATAAAGTTCCGTTTCATATAGTCTTTAAAACAATAGCAATAAAGTGTGTGTGCTTATTTATAAGATTTGTCTTGGTTCTTGGTCTTCTTGATCGCCTTCCATAAAATCCATCCCGTCTTTGAGATTTAAACTCACAATTGAGGGAAATGGACTTATACTTCGTCTTGTGTTGTTGTTCTTCTCCTTTTCCATCTTCGTGTCCTCGAACTCACGATGTGCGGCCAAACTGGAGATACTTCTCCATGCAAGAATGAATCCATACACAATACCATGTACATAATATATATACAAAATACAAAATCCGAATTCGAATCCAGATCCAAATGTGAAAATGGAGAGACAGTCGAACAAATTATTTGAATGGTCCCTGATTCACATTCTCTCTTCTTCTTCTTCTTCTTCATCTTCTTCTATTTTGCTGGTTTGGTTGTAATCTCGTTTCCTATATTATACGATTTGTATTTGGAGCTATTATTACTATTCTTATTATTATCATCATTATTATTGCCATTTGACTGTGTGTGTGTACAAAGAGTTTGTCTGTAGGAGTAGATTTCTTGGGTAATAATAATGATGATAATGATGTGGATTTTGACTGTGAGGCCGCTGAGTCGTCCTCCCGTTTTGCCATTGAATCGGATGATGGTTTTTGTTTAATGGATGTTTTTGGGGATATTTATGTTGATGCCTGGCTTGCTTGCCTGTTTGCTGGTTTGTTTATTTGTTAGGTTTGGGGACATCAATGAGTGAAAGGGCAAAACATATTATGTATAGAGAGAATGCACATAATATAGCTGTGTATATAAATAAATATGTATGTATATATAATACATAGACACGTTTCTTGGATAGTGTCTCGAAAAAAATCTCAGTTTCTTCAACATTTGCCATGTTAATGTGTTTTGCCGTAAGACTTGTCAAAATGGTACTTTGTATTCTGTCCGTTTTGTACAAATGAAGATTCGGGCAGCTTCGTTTCATTTCATTCTGCACTTGCATTTTTCTACTTTCTACATAATTTGTTTTTCTGAGCATTTTTACCACTGTTTCTGCATAGACATGCATGTATGCATGTGCGTTGTGTGTGTGTGTGTGTGTAGTCAAGCTGAGGAATAAATAGATGAATAAAGAATCGGTGGGGAAGATGGAGGAGATGACGATGAAGATGGTATTAAATATGTATAATGTATACATACTTATGCGATATACGACAGCGACAATAATGCATTTACTCTCTGTCTTTTTCTCGAAGGTCATCAAAGGACTGAATTTGACAAAAGACCGAAGAAAGAGAGAGAGAGTAAGAGAGCTTCTAGAATTCATCGAAATGTGACCAACCAAAAACGCATGTAGATAGAGGACTTACCTAGTGGGAGGTCGTTTTTCACATTTTCCGTTCTCTTCGTCATCTCTCTTATTCTTGCTTTTCTTGCCAATCTCTATCATATAGCAAAACATGTATGTATCTGGAATAATAACAATAATAATAATCTCTGTTTCTCTAGAGTCTCAACATCTTCGACATGATTGTCGTTTTTTGTCGTTTTGTCGTCTGTTCAACTGTTCACATCTCATATTTATGTCCACACTCAAACTCATTATTTTTATTACAAATAACAAATAACCACGTTTTCCACGAACTAACAACAACTTTTTTCCACATTATCTTGCATTATGTGCATTGTATATTGTGTATATTATGACAATGAAAGAAACAGAGACCGTGCCATCAGTTTATAGACTCGTATTACATAGCATGGCATGGCATGGCACATATCATTTTCATCCTTTTCCATATTGTTGGTTGTGGATTGCGTGTGCTGTGAACCTGTCTTGATTTGTCTTTGTGGACAATGTACAAAATTTCATAATATATTAAATATTATATAGAACACCTCGAATATCTGTCTCACCTTCATACGAACGCGTTACCTATGTACAATGTACACTGTACACATACTAAACAGAAAATCTATGTGTACATTACTGTTTTAATACAATACTGTACAGTTTACAATGTATATCTCTATATGGAGTAAAAATGCAATGAAAGGGACGATATATAAATATGTTATCTATGTATACAAAGTATACATCTGGATACATAGGGACAGAGGCTTGATTTTGAATTGCCTCCAGCTCCCAACCCTTATTCATTCATTCATTCAGAGATTCAGAAAGTGAGTCTCTCGGCCAATATTCGGAGGAGCCGAGGCCGAGTTTGCCTGTCCCTTTTTACTATACACACAAATGTAAGACAGGCAGGGGTGTAAAGCCATGTGGATTTCTATCTCGGGCATGAAATGAAATAGTAAAGTGAACTGCATTCAACGAGAGAGAGAGAGAGACAGAGAAGAAGAAGACGACGACGAAAGAGAAGAGAGATGCAACTATCATTATGTACATGAAAAGATATGAATAGGACATAGAAAAGCGAGAGAGAATGCCATGCTGCAAGTGGCCGAGCGTAAGTGTAAGTCGCATCGTGGGCAGAGTTGTACTACTATGTACTATGTATAGTGGATGATAGTGATACAAGCAGAATGTCGGTATGTACATTAAATTATACATATAGAAAATAGAAAGTAAGGTAGTAAAACGAAAACCTGTATATGTATGATGTATACATGAACTGAGTCGGAGTAAGTGCAACTATGATTGTTACTACATATATACTTACGCACAAGGAAAGAGGAGAAAGAGACACGGACAGTGTTTTGCTCTATAGTTTGAGAGAGAGGGAGAAGAGAGAGAGAAGGAACAAGGAAAAGGACTGTTGCTTGTTCGTTCAACTTTCACGAGTTTCAAGGCATGAATGCAGAATAAATGTGGGATACGTAATACGTACGTAGATATACGTAGAATACATATTGGTCGAATGTAGAATCCCGCCCGGGTTGTTGGTTGTGTATGTGAGGATGATTTCTTCTGGATGGACAGGCAGCTTTCATTGTCTATTATACAGTCACCTGACCGTGTAAACCAAACCAAGTGAACAGTGAACAACAATCCAGAGGCTAATAATAACAATAATGATGATGATGATGATCATGGTGACTGCACTATGTCTACCTGCCAAGCAGCCCTTTGTCCCAATTTTCATTCATTAAAATAACCACACTATATTCTCTCTTTATAATCGTCTGTGATTCCTCCATGTATAGGTTTATTATGATTCACTTCCATGCTATGATATATGCTGTATATACTGTATACTATACATTTATAGTTAGACATACTCAGATTGGAGTAGGAGTTGGAAGCGATCAACTGTTTAAAGGATTTTATTTAATATCCGGGAGCTTTTTGAATTCTCTCTCCCCATTTTTTGTGTATCGTAATTTTCCTTAACTCTTGTCATCCTTTTTTTACATGTAAAATTTCACAGTTATTAGTCAGCCATTATTTAGACGTCGTTGTTGATGATGACGATGACGATGTGTATCAACTGCTTTTCATCGGCCTCAAATTTCAAGCTTTTGAAACATCAATGTAAATTGTAATATGGATAATATTATGGTTATAATGATGATAATATGTAAACGTTTTTTTGTGGATAAAACACAGAACACAAACAGTCTATAAATTTAAATGGATATGAAGGAATGATAATACAATAAGTATAATATTATATTATTTCGAAACATTTATCAAAGTGACTTTGACTCAAGTCGATTGGATGTGTGAATTTTGTGAGTGTGAGTTGGTGTTTTGTTTGTCCTAAAGCAAGTTTAAAGAGAAAAAATGCTCAAATGTGTAAGCACAGTATGCCATATAATAATAATAATAATAATAATATACAATACATACACACATACAAAAGTTGTGGCTAATTACAGGTAAATATTTTAACGATTTTTAGCTTCAAGTGTCAATAAAATCTTGGCACACTACCTACATTATTCTGTAATATGGCAAACACGCTCACAGTTTCCCTTTGTTTTTTAATGACATTTTACCATTCGAATGTATTTTACTAAAATGTAGTAATGTTTGGGGAAATGTACACTCACTTACTTAGCGCTCCGAGGGAAATACATGCTTACATATGATAAACACAGACCAAGTAAGTATAAATGTAAAGCCAAGTAAAAAACTATCTGGGAATGTCGAGTATTCTGAAGAAAATGGTAAAAAATCTGAGGCTTAGGAATTAAAGTCAAAGTCAGCAAAAATATTCGTTTCTCAATTTCCATGTTAATTTGGTCATTTCCATTAAAAGTAATTGTTTATTTAGCTTCAGTAGTATTGAGATGTGTGAGGAAATGAAAAAGTAAAAGAAGTAACAAGTAGTAACTAATGTACATGTAAAAGCAAGAGCAGACTACCTACTCGAGCACAATTAATAATAATTAATATGCACGCGGCATAATTCAGATTTTCCTCGACATTCTGTTTTGTATTGTATAGGTAATAATTGTACGACGAGTAATAATAATAATGTAATGCTATAGACAAAAATCTCTCAAATCTCTACACAGTCGAACATCTATCCAAGTTCCAAATTCAAAGGGACTAGATAATGGTAAAATTGTAAATGGTAAATTATGAGAGTGTGATTGTGATTTTAATTACAATTATTATGAGTGTGTGACTGTGAGTGAGCGTACCTAAAGACTAAAGACAAATTATTGTACGGAGGAAAGGTTTAACTTTTTCAATCTATACTACATAAAAGTTTTACCAACTGCCTATGTACTAACAAGTATGTGTATGTAATGTGTATGTATTTCTTTTTTCCCCTTTGTGGAATATTTACTTTGTAGATGAATACGTGAATATTATCATATTTTGTATAGATAAACGGAATCAGGCTTTTCATTTAGTTTTTCATCTTCATTGCGCTTTTGCTGGGTCTAACATAGTATGTAGTATGTAATATGTAATGATAATAATAATATTCCGAGAAAAAGTTAATTTGAGCATAAAAAATGTAGACTATGTGTATGCATGCATACAATAGATTATGAGCGTCGGCAAAATATTATAATGGACGTCACCATTCATTATGTAAATGTTGGTAAATTACTTTGGTAGATAAAAATCCGCTGGTGAAGCCCTCGAAAAAGCAAAAACTAAAAAGGGGAAAAATCTCTCGGAAGGAAAACTTTGTCTATATAAAATATAGACAGTAGATTGTTTTTATGATGATGTTACTCCCAGGCATAATATTTTCTCGTTTTCCTGCATCCGATAAGAAAATTACCTCAAGTGTAGCGCAGCGTAGTCAGTATAGTCAGAGAGTCCACATGTATTTTACCTATTTTGCAAACTGATTAGCTGTATCTAGGAATTTTGAATACTGGTACAAAAATTAGTCATTCTCCCTCTTTTTGTTCAGGCTCAAAAGATGGGAAACGGGAGTTTAATTTTAAATTGTATATAATAATAAGAGGAATGACAAGTCGAAACAATGCATTTATAATATAACACGGTAGTCGGTAATTTATGAGGCAAATTGTTTTTTTTTCCTATTTTATAGAATGTCCAAGATAGCTTTTTTCATAGTTTTTTCCCTAATTTTGAAGAAAATGACAAGCTGAAACCACCGCGTGTGTGTGTCTGTGTGTGTCGGTCTGTGTACACAAACTGTAAAAGTAAAATTCAAGTAGTAATATCATTTTACCATCTAATCATATTTTAGTTATGCATGAAACCCTCAAAAAAGTTTTCGAGGCGGAGAGGGAAAGAGTCAAAATTCACCCTCCTCTCGCAATGTCTCTCTTTCTCATCTTTTTATAATGTGACAGTTTTTATTGACATTGAAATTAGACGGAATTCACACACAATTTCAACTTGAGCTCTCTCGCCTTCTCCTTCTCTATCACTCCGACTCGAGTCATTCATTTTCATTCACTTTTGAGTCATTCACAATCCAAATCCAAATCTTGAGTTGCTAGTTTGTACATATAGTTTGTAGTTTGTGGGTCGAGCTGGAGAATGGAGAAGAGTAGAATGAAAAAAAAATTTAAATAATGGATTATGTCCTCTATAATATGTAAATGTGTGTGTGTGTACACACAAAGGTTTGAGCCAAATTGACAACAAAGCACAGAGAAAAGGGGGTAGAGAAAATCAAAAGATATCAGGGAGAGGAAGAGAGGGAGAGAAAGAAAGAGACAAAGAGTGAATCCTTTTTTTCATATTGACTTGGCTATCATCCCCATGTATCTGTCTCATAAAACATTATTATATTATTATATAAAAAAGACATAATGCATGCACGATATGGTATTTATTTTGACCTTGAAACTAGTACTATGTACGTTAATGTCCATGTAGATGTGTGAGCCTTTTATATCATTTTATTTTTTGGGGATGAAACATTGTACATTAGCATTAGCCTTATGGATTGTATGATGTGATAGAATAATCATCATCGCAATAATAATATAGTGACTGAATGGGGTCGAACAAATATAAATACCGTCAAAAGCATTATATTTTAAATTTAAATACACGGTTTTTTTTTCGATGTATGTGTGTAGTGTGTAGTGTGTACATTTGTACACAAATATTTCTTTCTCCAGCCCTAGTTTCGGATTCAGGTTCGACTCAAGCGTCAGTCATTCATGGATGGACTGAAATATACTGGATACATAGCAATGTGGTGCAATGCAATACAATACAATGTAAATGTATAGCATGAGAAAAAACAGTGAAAACTGAACAATAATACAAAACGGATCTAAAACGGAAAAACATTCGGAGTTTGGTGTGTTCATGTTGAAAATGTTGATGTGGTTGATTTTATTTGTGATGAATAATATAAATGCATGCACTGGACTGGATCGTATCACAGCCACAGCTTGGAAACTCCTGTCTGTTTATACATTTAATATAAAACGTCTATATCAGCGATCGCCAACCTTTTGAATTCTCAGGGCCACTTTCGACGTAAAAGAGATTTTGTAACTTGTCCGTGGGCCACTATATGTATTTACGTGGTTTTCGGACTATAAATAAATTCTGATTCTTGGATATTTTCAGATTGAAACACGGTTCAAGTTTATTGAGTTTTTTACATTACACAACAGTACATTAATGCGTCTATATCAACAAAATGCACCAATTTCTTTAATCCAAAAATGTTGGGTGAGCGAAAGAAATTGAGAGGAACAAAAGGGGAGTCAAATGAATTAAATTGGAAGGCAAAGAAGGTTGAGATTGAGTCGAAAAATACAGATATATGTACAAGTTTAGCTTTTGGATTTTGGGCTTTATTCAGTGTGTAGTAAGTATATATATACACACTTTGTGTTACTTTAGCTTTGGTTTGGTCTGCAAAAAGTGGGAGAAATAGACGAGAAAAAAAGTGTGATGCGTTGATCATGCGATGTGTAATAAAAGAAGGAGAAAAGCAAAGTGAGACAAGAAGAAGACCAAGTAGAAGTAGAAGGTTTTTGGCCAATAAATACTGCACTTCCGAGGTGTATTCGCTTCAAAAAATCCTCCCAGGAAGTTGATAATCGGCAACTCTCACGAAAAGCCTGATCTCTGTACATTTTACGGGACTGTGTACAATCTATGTATATACGCAGAGCTAAAAGGCAAAAACACACGAGAGAGAGAGAGAGAGAGAGAAAGAGATATGGAGAGAAAATGTGCTGGTGAGCTTATCCAGTAGACACACATTATTATGTATATTATGTGGAAGAAGAAGACGAATAATAATAGTAATAATAATATTAGGTAAGCGGCGGCGGCGGTTGGGAGCAAACTCACATTCACATTCATCGTCAGTGTATGTGCTCATCATCTTTTCTCATTCAGCCGAAATCTCTTCCAATCAGCGTGATACACTATAATATCGTTACATTATTATTGTTCACAAGAAATGCATCACTTTTATGTCTACATCATTCTACGTTCTACATATGTATGTGTATGTACTTGTTCCTTTTCTAGACATTAGACATTGGTATATCGTATCGTGCATGCGATATTCATTCGAATATTTATATCAAATGAAAAAACATTATGATAGATATAATGATCGTGTACATTATACATAGTATGTCTTATAGGTATAAGACGTACGACAGAAATATAAAATCTCCGCTTCTCTATCCATTCTCCATCCTCTATTTCTTATTTCGTATACACAATAAAATGAAGAGTCCGTATACATAAATTTATTGTGTCTGCGTAACCGGAACGCAAAACATCCAACATTTAGTCTATGCATAAGACCGTAAATTTCTCTCTCTCTCCCTATTGTGAATATCAAATTATCTTGCTCGTGCAGGCACTCTCCGCCGTCTTTCCCATCCATTGCTTTTCCTTTGCTTACCTAACCCACAATAACCGAACCAAAAACTTATACAAACTTAAACTTATAGAACTAAAACGATTCTTTGTTATAGTTTAATATGGAAAAAGATATTTATGTTTCAAATATTTTGAAAATATTTGGTAAAAGGTTGAATATACATATAGCATTTAGTAATAATAATTATATTACATATTATGATTTATCGAAAGTTTTTATTAAAGGTGGATAAAAAATTGGACAATAAAATCGTCGTATTACATCAAATCACATTACACAGTAATGTTTTTTTTTGGTACACCAAGTCCAAGACCAACCTCTTCATCAATTGTCTATCAAAAAGTTGAACTCTCTTTCAAGTTCGCCAAAGTATAACGATCAAGAAAAAAAGCACCTAGGTAGATAATTCTTCTTCTTCTTTGTATAATCTAGTGGCTATTGTATTTTGTGTGTGTATTGAATTGGACGAAGAGTGCTGATTCGAGACAGACTATATGGCTTGACTATATGGAAAAGAGTAAACAATCTATACACCTCATTTAAGTTACATTGCTGTGGGCAATTATCTGTACGTTAAACCATTAAGCATTAGTCTCTTCTTGTTCTTTTTCACCGTGCTCGTCTCGGTCTGTGTTCAACCGTCAATACAAAGGAATAGAATAGAATTGGAATTAGATTTGAGATTTGATGGATTTACCAGTAGATAGATAAGTAGCTTGGCTTGGTTGGCTGGAAGTGACTAATATACGAAGCTGAGATTTTAAATTATTTCAAAGAAGAGAAAAAAGTTTATGTAGCATGTCAGAAGCAGAACAATGAGAGTACTCTTCCAGATAATTATCTAAAGGACGCAATTTATCTAATCGAAAGCTCAAAATCATTGTTTTTAACTAAAAACTGGTTTCAAAAAACTTGGATAATCAGTAATCAGCATTTTCTCCAAAATTCGATGCACGAAATTCAATAGCATGGGAAAAAATCAATTTTTTACATTTATCCTTGTATCAGCCTATAAATCACGCACAAAATGGACAAAAATTCACAAATTTTTGTATTAATAATATATGCACATATACGTCATTTCTGTGAAGGGTATAGAATAAACACAGTCCATGTGCTCTTGTATAGTCATATAGCCATTGTGGGAGAATTACCTGAGAAAACTAAGAGTATTTTTTTCCTTCTCGCTATCGCTATCTCTCTCTCTCTCTCTCTCTGTTGCTTTCAATTGTCAGTCTGACATGATTGAATTATGGGGAATAAAATTATACATTTAATTTCCTTCTACGTTTCATCTTGCTAATACAAATGTCAACGTGTTGCATATTATGTACAATACGATGGGCCGATGTTGTACGGACGATCGCCACCATGATGAAGCCGGTTGGCAATCATCCATTGTGTTCCATAATTTACAATTTACAATTCGTACACAATTTATACTTATACAATACATTATCAGCATCTCAATACATTGTGCATGTATGTATATTGTACGTATTATACAGATTTTGGCTGTATTAAAATGCATTGTGTATCGTATTTTTTCTGCAAAAAGTTATATATCTACTACATACATACATGTATGATGTATTTTGATACTTTTTGCCTTCCAAGTATTATACAATAGTTCTGAAAATCGTCTCCTTCATTTTCTTAGTGTTGGCGGATTGTGACTGGTGGACAAGTACAAGTTGTAGGTTGAAAAACGATGATAAATGATAATGCCGTAATATAATAAAAGTATATATGGGAAGGAATCGTCAAAAAAATGGGTGGATAATTTTTAATAAAATATCGTATAACATACATATGTATAGCCAGCTAATTTATACCGTGCCACAGTCAATATGCCATTGGAATTGAAATTGAATTGAAATATTCTAATAGTGTTAAAATACATAATAAATACTGAACAATGCCCATACTATACATAATTAATATTATTATCGTTAAAAATGAATTATTTCATTGTTTATCATTAATGTACAAAAAGAAAATGAAGCTAAAAGATAGGAAATACCCTTTTCCCATTGTTTATTGGTCTGGTTCTGGTTCTTTTCTCCCTTCTTTACAAAATATTATATTATTATTGTTCTGGTTTCCCGTTTCAACAAGCAAGTTTTTGGTCTTGGTGTCGAGGGGTTGTCATTGTGATTGAGTTGAGTCAAGTTGAGCTGCTGAAATGGCGTGTTCAACCCCAACTAAAATAATACAATAAATAATATAAAGTAATGCAATATGAAGTACAAATAAATAATAAACATCACACACAGCTAGGTTGATGGAGGATGATACATATGGGGGTAGTTCAATTGAAATGGTCATGAGCTTTTTAAGAAGACGATATATAGTGGAGGATACAAGGATGACGTCGTTGACGACAACGACGATTGGAATTGGAAATTCAGCGTGCATAAACAGTATTTGCATGTTAAGTGGATGATAATATAATAAAAATACATTAATACGCGTATGTATGTATACCAACACGTGAAAACTTGTATAATGACAATGAAAAGGTAAGTAAGTAGCAAAAGTAAGCTGGTGTTGGAGTTGGTTGTTGGTATAAATTCACGAGTAATAAAATAACTAGTGTAATATCTGTAATGGGCATGTGTCAAGTCGGTTGAAGTTGAGAGAAAAGTTCTATAATGTGTATCTATTGTACACATAATAATAATAATGAATAGATTACTGGATGGATGGATGGCTGAATGGATAGATTTTCTTGAGACTTGAGAATGAGTTAGTATTAAGTATTACCCATACACAATGTATATAAAAATACAGAAGAAGGTGATAGCTTAAGTTTCCATTGGAAATCATATATACACATACACGTATTTACAGTAGTAGTGGGGCTGACAGTCCACATAACTTTGCCTTGGGTTTCCTAACTACTTGACTGACAACATATGGTATTGTATTTTGTAAATGCTGGTATTGAGCAACCGATAGGAATTACGTGCACATCATACCCTACCATCATCAGCATACCTATGCATAATATATTGTATGTATTATGTATATGTATCGATGCGCGTTTTAGACAATAAGACAAAATACTTTCAAGTTCCAACTCAAAAAGTGAAGAAGAAGAAGAAGAAGTGTACAAGGTAAAAAAAACTAGATTGGGAATAATATCTAAGGAAATGGAAAGAACGGAAAGAATCCGTTCAACTTCAACGAATACAAACAAAGACAAAAAGAGAGAAAGAGAGGAGTAGATAGAGGCTGAAAATTTTTCACTAGTACTTTAACTTTTGCTCCTGGTGCTGTTCAGTGTTCACTTGCTTGTACATTGTACATATCGTGTATTCAGTGCTCAGTCAGTCAGTCACTTGACTCTTGATATGAAATAGACGAAAATATATATATAATATGTGTGTATGTATACGCTGGATGCATGTAAACGTGAAGCAATTGACTAGTTGAACGGAAATAAGTTAAGCCCCCCCCTCTTTTCTCACTCACCTTTTGATATTGATAGACGCACATATACACAAAATATATCTGTCTGTTTTATGTATCCTTTGTATTATGGCGGGTATACGTATAGATAAATGTAGGTGTATATTGCACATACCATGTTTATACCTGTATTACACGATAGGGTTGACTTTTTTTACATATATTACCCAACTAAAAGCTAACTGATTTGCTTTCAATTCCCGTTCGATCTTTATCTGTTCACGCAAAATAACCAAGAATTATTATTGCTTTTCTGACAGACAGAGTCACAGTTTATAGGCAGCCATGCCATCGCACTTATACCGAAGTAGACATACATGCATACATTACATGCATATGAAACTGATAGGTGATAGTCATAGATCAGCTTTAGACTTGAAAACGTAGAAAAAAGTACCTAGACCACATTAATTTATTATTATTATTATTTTATTCGTGAAAAACAACTAGTTGTGCTACTGTATCTCTTATAATATATCTTACACACAGTTTCATGTTTTAACTTGAGAGTAAAGCTCAACTCGATGAAGGAAAATGAATATTAAAGTACCTTTTGGCAATTTTACCATTGAAAGTGTTCAATCTACGATATTTCCATTTTCCTTTCTTTCTTCTTTTCATGCTCGCTTATTTTTCGCTCATAACAGCAAACTACACGATGCATACAAAAATACAAAATGCAATTGTAGTATACTATAACAAAATACGAAAACAATATTATTGCTACAAGGTGTAAGTACCACAAAGCTAGCTAATAAAATATCTATTATCTAATATCAGGAGTTTAATGAATTTATATATTTTCTTCAATGCAACAACAAAGACAGTGTGCAATAATATCGAATGGGAAAACAGTCGGTTGCAATAACATCACAAAGATAATGGTGTATAAAACGTACTTAAATATTATCAGGATCTAATATGTTGTACGTAAAATTTTTTCGTTTTGCATCAAATTCTGTATTAGCTGTTAGTTAGCGGTGAAAAAAACATTTTGTTTTTCGCAATAATATTAAATGCATTAATGAATGGATTATGCTGCAGCATTACATAATATTATTCTGCTAAAGTACATATACTGAAAATTAAAAATATACCTTCCACCTTCTCGTCTGTATTTCTCTGTATTGAGACAGACATTTACTTATTGAATATAGTCATCATAAATAAAGCAAAGCCATAAAAGTAAAAGGACCAAGATTTATACTAAGATAATAAAAAAATAAATGTAGTTAGGTGGCGGCATTATGAAGATTTACTTGCAATATTGTCATATAGGGGTACCAGCTAAAATTGATGAAGTATTGAAGTATATTCGTTTGTATTTTGCATATTTTGACTTTTAAATCTAATGATTATCATGTACTTGAAAGTCGAAATTTTGGACAGGGCAAATCATAGTTTTCGAATAGAAATTTGAATCGGTGGAATACTTTATAAATATGTCATTATTTCTATCTTCCAGTGCTCCATTTACATATTCACTTCACACAAAAATAATTTGAGGGTGATCATCATCATTTGGAGATATGTAAGAGTGTGTGTTGTGTGTACATATCTGTTAAAAGAGTAAAAAGTCATTTGACATCAGCGTTCAGTTTATCCATTCATTGAACATTGTGTTACATACATTTTACATTAGAATGGCAAATAATGGTACTCAAAGGAGTACAATAATATTAATAGGACATTCAAATTGAGTCTAAAGAGATATAAATGTGCCAGCCAGTGATAATAGAAATAAATAGATTTTCCCAAGCCTTTGACAATTAAATAGCTATCCGTTTTACACAGATTCTTTTCAGTGCGTTTGCGGTCGTTACAAAAAATTCAAAGGTTTCAATGTTCAAAAAAGCTTCAATTGAAAATATAATGTGAGATTATTACAATATTATATATTTTACATAGTCAATGAGATTGATGACTGTCATATGTATAGGCAGACCTCTATCTATTATTTGATACTTGATTGCCTGTTAGCTGTTAGAATGAACCTCCTCGAGTCTTGACACATTTGTTTCCCCAACTATGTACAACAATTCTCGCATCTTTTTCAAGCTAAACACGCACTCGCAGTCACTGTAAACAAGATTGTATGTGTTTGTATGTTCATACATGTGTATATAGTGTAAGTGTATTATGTAGGTAGAAGGTAGCTGTTGCTTTGCTTGAACTTTACCATTATATACTATCATTTTCATTCAATTTTTTCTGTGTGCGCAGTGTTATGCATTACTTATTTTTTTGTTTACCTCGATCGTCATTTCCTACCCCATTTCATCGTCATTACTATTATTATTATCATATCATTATCATTGTTGTTACTACTTTGTGCATGGAAAATGTCTAGCAATAAATTATTATTATCCTTTATGATTTCCTCTTTGATAGTCAATACAGATAGTCAATAAAATGGCTAATCAAAATATAGCATATCTACAAAATAAATCTTTTCCATATACATAGTTAATATCCATTTCATCCTACTGCTCACGAAAAAAACACAAATGTTCACTCACAATCCACAGAACAATAATTTATTATACATTTTCTGAAGAGATGGATTTCCGCCATAAATAAAATCTATTTCGTGCAGTATGTATTACAT
Source organism: Sminthurinus bimaculatus (assembly GCA_034698285.1). Lineage (NCBI taxonomy): Eukaryota > Metazoa > Arthropoda > Collembola > Symphypleona > Katiannidae > Sminthurinus > Sminthurinus bimaculatus. The sequence goes on along the minus strand of JAQIVE010000232.1, from coordinate 27,915 downwards.
GCGTATGTGTAGTGTACCTGTTTACTTATATGTACATAAGCATTCATACATCGTCCATGCAATTTTGGCAGCAAACTAAAATGGAAAAACTAAAGAATTTTCAATGAAAGTGGAATATTCTTTAGTTCTCATTGTAGTTCCCTGCCAAAATCGCATAGACGCCATGTACGTAACAATGGAACGTAGCGTATACTGTAAAATGTAAAGTAATGTGGAGTAGTATAGAAAACTGAAACAGCGAAATGAACTTTATCGACATTTGAATTGCAATGGAAAGAGAAAGAGAGGAAAGAGAAGTGTAGTCAATTTTTAAAACTTCATGGTATTCCAGGCTGGAATTCAACATCCACGTTGGTCCAAGCTGGTGCGTTTAAATACATATGTATAGGAAATTCAGAATTCTGGATTATTATTACGTATGTACACGTGTGCACACTGTACAGTGTACGGAAAATCTTGGAACTCAGAGCTGCGTAAGGGTTTGTCGTCATTTTCTTCCTAGAATGATTGCACACAGACACACATAGGCAAACATGTTATGATTCTGGTCATTTTCGTAATATTGCACATGTCTTTTTTCGTTCTCTAGTTACATTGTATTTTGAATTTGTATGTAGTGTGTGTTTATGTAAGTTCCACGACTATGAGTGTTTATACTATACACAATTATTATTTCCGAGATGTATTTCATGTATGTACTCGGTTTGGTTTTCGGTCTGGGGATGCACAAGGGAATTTTACTCCGTGCTCTCTTTGCTCCATCTCCATCTCCGTCTCTTCCCCCATTCACGGTTAGCACTGATTGATTCTGAATAATTAATAGCTTCCCATGCTGCTTGCAGAGAAAGAGAGAGAGAGAAAGAGAAGCAGAGTCGGTGAATTGAATAGGTGATTATATGTACACATGCTTTGTAGAAAGAGGATATTACGCTGTGGGAGTTAAGCAAGTGGCGGTAGGACATTGCAAGGTCCTACGACATACGACTGGTGCTCCTACGTATTTTACCGTATGTAGTATGTAGTGCGTACATATATACATGCTTACCGTCAAACTTGCGACAAATCCCGGGGTTTCCTTTCCTTCTTTGAACATTCGTATCGTTGTATCGTTGACGTTGAGAAAATAAAAAATAATTTTTTCGAAACGCACAAAAAAAATACAATATTGAATGTTGATTTAAAATACAGGGAATATAATATACGGTAATGTTTTTGCCTCAAATATCGTTTCTGATGGCTTTCCAGCTTCGTATTGTTTGCTTTTCCCTTCCCCTGGTTTAGTGTTTAGATGATGTTTGAGGGTCTACGACTGAGAATGGGTTTCTCCGCTTATTGTGTAAAATTCAGTGTCCGTGGCATGTATAGCATGTGGATTTGCTCGTTTTGGACCATCATTTGGGTTTGAGCTGGTTGATGTTGAAGGGCACAGAAAAGGGGTAAACTAAACGATTGATTTTTTATGGCATCAATTTGTCGTTATCAAAAAAAGGCTAACAGAAAAGAAAAGAAGAAGAAATAAAGATGAAGAAACGCCGAGAGATTTTACATGAAAAGTTTTTTCTACCCTTTATTAATGATTGTAAAATGCTTCTGCTGTTGATGGACGGCTCCGGCCACGAATATCAGTATGCATGCATAACAGAAATATAATGCATAACATTATATTTATGTGTAATAAAAGACAGGTACAAATTCTGTCTCATTCCGATATACCCAATGTAATATGTATTCCTTCCTACTACATATTATGTATTGTCATTGTTGTAACTACTGCTATTACTATGAATTATTATGATGACAGACAGAGAGGAAGAGAAATAGAAATAATGTCTCTAATATAAAATAATGTGAAGTGAATTCTTCGTCGTATTATTAAATATTAGATATTATAATGTATCTAATACAATCTATGTGTGTGCAATGTGAAGTAAAATTGGTGAGGCTGGCCAATGCCAATGTCAATGCCAATGCCTGAGAAAATCAAAGAAGAAAGATAGTCATAGTCATGTGCATACATACATATGTATAATATGTATGCATGACGTATTATGTATTATACATACTATGAAAAGAAAAGGAAAGGCGGAGAGAAAGAAGGAGTAACTACTAATAGAAGGAGACGAAGAGTGAGTTGCCCGTTGTTCCAATGCCAATGTAATACAAAAGTGTATGTACGTGGGGGTGAGAAGATTGAGATTGAGAGGGAGAGAGAGAGACAGAGAAGCAGAGAGAAAAGAGTGAGGAAATTTTTATTCGTGGGAACTTGATTTTTTGTCATGACCATGTCATCTTTGTCATATCATCATTTTTTCGTCATTCGCTCATTCACTATCACCATCACTCCTCCATTCCATGCGCCTAGCTGTATGCACTTATTTATATGTATATATTTCTAATTTCTTCAGCCGTTCGTTGATTCGTCCATTCGTTCATTCCTCATTTTGTCTCTTGGTTCATTCTAATGTGTAACTACTATGTATACTAATGTACCTATAATATGTTCAATCTTGATTCTTGATGTAAAAGTTGAAGAAACCATTTGCGTCTTTTTTTCTGTTTGCAGATGTAATAGAAAAAAATGTGGAGACTTAGCCAATCTACACTTGATCCAATCCATAGTTGCTACCATTGCTGCTTCCACTGTTGCTGCCGTCCCTCATTATGCGCTCCAAATGTCAAGCCATTTCTCAAGATTTAAAGGACGAAGCTAACAAAACGTACGTAAGGAAAAGAAAAAAAGAGGAGAGGACCAATCCAATATTTGATTATAACCCCATTTTTATTACATTATTATTATTATTATTATTATTATCATTATATTCTCATTCTCCTTTAAGATAGCCATCACCCCCGCTCACTTTTTCTTCCTTTCTTCCCTGTACCGATCATTTCATAAGAAGTCGGAAGGACTATTAGGGAATAAAAAGTTATATGTCCATTATCATTAGGTATGTATACGATGTATGTATAAGTAACTGTATATTATGCATAGACATGTATCTGAATAATATCCAAAGGCGAAAGGACAATCATAATATCCCTTCTTTCTCTATAATAGTAATACTGAGTCATTATTGGATAATAATTAATTAGTCAAATATCACCATCTTTTTTAGTGCGACGATACACGGAAAAATCGGGCGAAAAAGTCCTGTTGGTAGTGAAAGTAAAGGAGTTGCTCATATTTTCCCTAAATGTCTCTGATAAAAATTAATGTGCTAATAGCTAATTAATCTTTTTCTTTATGTACCCTGGCTTAGGAGTGAAGGGGAAGAAGCTGGATCAGGAAACGGGATGGCTTTGGATGACCTTTCGCGAGAGGTGAGAAAAGTTTCTTGTCTACCATTTTTCTTTGCCTAATTTTCGTTGAGATTGATTTCCGCTTTAATTGCCTATAAATCAACTGCTTAAATTCATTATCGGAAAATCATTGTCTCATAAAGCAAAGGACACAATTTTGTTTCATATGTTCATGCATATCATATAATGTAGCTGCATACTTCACTTTCATCATCCAACATGTCGAATATCATGTCAAGTTGAGTGGAAGTCCTAGGAAAGGTGAGCTGTGCATGTTTTTACAAGCATCTAGCCACTTATTCCATGTGCTTATATGTACTGTATGTGGATGTAATACTGCTTTTTATAAATTTAAAGCACAAGCTAATAGGAGTAGGGCTTTGTACTCAGACAAGTTGTAATTGTATTTGTATGGTGTATCGGACAAGTGTCGCAATGATATTAACTACGAAATGCACTTGTTGTACCCACTCTCGCTATTGTATATGTACTATAATATAATGATACTACTCTGTTCTGTGGCCACTTGCCCTTTAACACCTCTCTTGCAGATAATAATAATAATCACCGTCAAATAGGTATAATACAGAACGTGTGTATTTTTCCAGTTTGTATGTATGTAGTATGTACATGCACATTGTACATGATCTCATCTCTTTGTTTAACAAAGGGAATCAGGTAGCCGGCTTTTTTTCGTCAACTGCTTACCGGTTCTCAAATTTTTTCTACAGCCTGATCTGGTTTTGGCCTGGTTTGTTTTGGCTTGGTAGGGTTGCCCGACTGCTGTGAGTCCTATTGAAAAGTATAGCATGCAGGTTTTCTACCTGCTGCCAGGAAAAGGGAAAAAAGAGAGTCGTCGGACACTAGCTGGATTTTTGGGTTGAGTGAAAATAAAAGAGAAACGATATCAGGTCAAAATCCTAAACTAAACCAAACCAGCAACCTCTCAACGCTCAATCCCGTCCAGGATAGAAAAGAGCAAGAGAGAGAGAGAGATAAAGGGCCTCAAATGATTCTTTTCATCTCTCTTTGGTGGTTTTGTGGTTTGCCTTGGTCCTCTCCATCTCCATGCATCCCATTGCTCCAATATAATATATATCTGTATATAATGATGAAGGCTCATCTAAACCTAATTGAGTCTATAATGGCTGTTGATACTGAAATAAAACCTCGACATGGACAACAAAACACCAATCCAATAACCAAACGAGGATAAAAGTAACACGAGAAGCCGAATACCTAGTTCATTGATACATTTCCAAATGTTGTCGCAAGTATGCATGTATGTATGTATTTGCTCCTGTTTCTTTGTACATGCATATTTGACACACTCGACACATTATTTTGTGGCTCGCATAATAAGCCATATCATGTCATACCATATACATAAAGTCGATCACCGATAAAATCCCGGAGGCAAACAACCAAACATGTGTATTCTGTATGTATGCATTTGTATCATGTCCTATTGTATTAGATAAACATGGAGACATCAAGTCTCTTCCGACGTTCGACGTTCGCTCCCTATCACAACAAACCAACCAAACCATAAAAAGGCAATTCCCTTTTCTCTCCACTATTTTTTCTTTGCCGAGCGCACATACATACGGATATAGTACGTATGTACCTAAAATTGTTTAATATCTTAGTCTACAATATTGCAGTGATTTAAAGATCTGAGTATAGAATCAAATTTCTTGTGAAATACTAAATACTAGAGTACAGTACAACGATAACGATTAAATGGGCTAGTTCATTCATACTTGATAGTTGATAGGCTTGCTTGGTATCTATATCTTCACATTTATCCACCTTTTAACTTGTGTATATGTATCATGCTTTATTACTTTTATTTTTCACTCAAACGTTTTTCCTCCTGCTTTACTTGTCTTTTCCTTTCCTATCGCTATTAATGACATATGTAATATACATTGGAATTGAAATGGATGGAATAGGTAGTAGTAGTAGCAGTACAGTACAATGCAAGAGGTACACACACACACAGGACAAGCAGACAGTAAAGACATGAAGAGAGGCGAGTAATAAATAAAAAGGTAATATTATACGTTGAGATATGAAATAAAGATAATAAATTTTGGAGTAAATGGTAAATGAAATGTTATGGGGAGCAAAAGTATAAGAATAAAGGAAAGAAGAAAAAGGAGGAGACGAAAAAACGTAGAAAAAGAGTTGAAGGAGAGAGAAAGATAATAAATGAATATAAATTGTGGATTTTACCAAATAAAGATATAGAATTTGACAAAAGTGGTCAAAACTCAAGAAATCTAAGCTCGACTACTCTCGGCAAAACTCATCATGTATGAAGAACAAGGCGAGAGGAATCGTTGTGAGCATTTAATCTAGTCCTTTTAGTACAACATACGCATGCATAGATATTTTATGGAATGAAATGGTACAACTATTAGACTTGTGCAAGTAAAGAGAGTAGATGAATATACAACATATACATAGACATAGCTGGTAGGCGATACGCGATTGAAGTTTCAAGTATCTCAAATATAGCTGAAAGGGAAATAATGATAATAGCAATAATAATAATATGAGAGACACGAGAGGAATTAAATAAAACGACAATGCTGCTCCTGATGATGATAATGATGATTTTTCCATGCATAAGGAGAGAAGGAAACTGGTCGCGAATGAGTGCTCATTTCTTTTTCGTCTTAAACTTAAAATGTTATCATCGGTGAGCTAAGTATAAGCTGTGCATAAAATTTTTATCTATAAAATACATAACATTTATTTATATATTTATGATATGTATGTGCGTATAGCTAAGCGAACTTTTAACATTTACCTGTGTGTGTATATTGTATATGTATGTAGGAATGAAATAGATAAAACTGAAAACTACACTTACATTAAGTCATATTTCTTTTCTTTCTGTCTATATATATAACACAAAATAATATATAATGCAAAATGATGTGATGTGATGTGTGTATAAAACATGATTTACATATATCATTATTGTTGTGTAATTTATACAAACGATATGCATGACTGTCTAGTATAGGTATCCATCCATACATAATTTTTTTTGTCTAAGGTTTTTCGTTCGTTTCTTTTCTGTCTCTTGGTTTTGATTTTCCTCCTTCTCATTTTTCGTGCATGGTAAGGAGCTATCAACATCAAATGTGGATTTATAACATGTAGCATGTAGCATGTACCGTGCCACACATATTATTATCATCAGGAGTACGAATGCGAGTTCGAGTACGAGTATATATAATATATACAGACAGATATAGAAAGAAGCTCCAGTTATACATTGCATTACCTGATATATATTTATGGAGGAGGTATATTTTTTATGTGAGTAATAGCGAGTAAAAATCAAAGTGAACTTCCGGTCATAGTCAAGATATCAAGGTGTACACATGCACGTAATATTCTTTAATATATTATGCTCTCTCGTATTGTATATACTTATAGTGAAAAATCAGATATCTATCGTTGTAATGAGTATTATCCTTTTCTTCAATTTTAATTGGACAATATAAAGTTGGAAAGTACTTGTTTTCGTTCGGGATGGATGAAAAATAAAGAATATACAGACAGACAGAGGGAGAGAGAGGGAGACAAACGAATAATATTATATCACACTGAAAGAAATAAAAACTATATTCATAGAAAGAATAAACGTTGATACTTTTGAATTTCGGTGTTTGATTATAGTTCTAAACTTGAGCTATCAACTATCAAGTTCCATAACTCCTGGTACCTTTTTTTGTATTCATATCCCTGCATATATTGTAAAAGGTAAAAGTGTAAGAGAATTATTATGAAAATTTTTCGTACATTCTACACTGCAATATAAGTTGAATAAAGGGAGAAAATGAAGTTTTGTACGTTTAAACTTTTTCAAATCCTGAATATCTGTATACTGATACTATACAGTATTACGAATAGTGAAGTTTCTCTCTTGTTTTTTCTGTTTTAGTTTTAGGATTTACGATGGTGCAAGACTGTTGATTTTGACTTTGATTTTGATGCCATAACCATTAACCATACAAACACATTGGGCTGTTTTTGTTTAATATTTTCCATGTTGTTTTGTTGTTGATGTTGTTGTTTCCTTTTCGGTGTATGGTCTCGCCAAGACAAAGAGAAATGAATAGGAGAAAAAGAAAAAGTGTAGAAATGTACAAACACAAGTACAAGTTGATGTTTCTGTATGTATATATCTGTATGTACATTTGCCTTTGGTTTTGATTTTACTTTAGGAGTAGAAAAGTCGGACATTCCCATATCAATATCAAGTCATTTCCACAATTATTCTTCTTCTCGGCAGAGTTCTTCTCCATGCTGCTCACTCTTCTCTTTTCGACTCTTTACTCTTTTCCTTAGGACATTCTGGTTTTATATGCGTCGTTAAGGAATTCAATTTCCCACTATACTATAAACTATAACCATTCATTCAGGGCTTTATGCACGTATCATACGAAATACCAGGATAGGCTTCTCTTTTTCTTTCTCTCTCCCGTTGAATTCAACGCGTATAATATGCATATGCACAATGTACATGGACCCGCTGTATATTTGTAATGTCATCATCCCTTTTCTACTGTTCCCTTCTCAGAACAACATACATACAATATGTATAGGTATCTATTTGTGTGTATGTATGCATGTATATTTATTTGACTCAGTTATTCCTGCCTCACTCCATTTTACAACCCCAGACACTATATACACTGTAATATTACCACGCACAATTACCACTCAAAACTAAGCTTTCCTCTATCAAATTTAGAATGTGCATACTATGTATAACATACATATGTATATAAACTGTAATGTTTACTACGTACATTGTACGTACATAGAAAAGTTGTACATATGCCGAAGAAGTGAAAACTCTTCCATTCTCCTCTCAATGTTGACTTTCCAAGCAAAGACCAACTGTGTGTGCTGCTGAGTGTGTAATGTCCATCTGATTCCCCTCTCTAATCTGAATCTGAAGTTCGGAGAGAGAGAGAAGTACATACGGTTTTTTGCATTTAGCCACCAGCTTATGACTATGCAAATGACCCAAGAATTAGGAGTATTAGTCCTGTCTCTCAAGTACAGCATGTGCATACATACATACATATAAGTAATATCATGCATACATGTATGTACAGCGGGCAGAAGGCAAATGTTAAATGTTTCACAATTCACGAGGTTAAACCAACATATTGCTGGTTTTGAATTGTCGGTTACATCTTATTTAATGTTTTTTTCGTAAATTTTCCTAAAGATGAGTCAAATCTATTTATCCATATCCATGTGCATATGTCCGTGGCATAATAATAATAATTCAATGTAACGGAACGACGAATTTGATCCACCATTTAACTAGAATTAGAATATTGTGATGGAAAAAAGCATTATTTTTTTCACTTTTTAAATAATAAAAGGATGATAGTGTTACACTTCAGCTGCAACCTTTGTTCTTGGTTCCTTTTACATGTATAATTTGTTCATTCAATTTATTTTTTTCCCTTTTATTCAATTGTGAATAGAAAAAGGCTTTATATATGTATAGGAATGAAAAAATTATACGGATGTATAGCTTCAAATTCAAAACATTTACCATTCTATAAGATTCCATGTATATTCGAAGGCGAAACCAAAACCAAATTTATATTTGTATTTAAATCCATTGTTGAAGTCAAGTCGAGTCAAATTCAAAGTCAGTGTCAGAGTTGGGGTCCAATGTTCTTTCCATTTTTAAGAAAATTGAACGAGTTGGTGTTTGGAGTTTGGACTATCTTTGGTTGTAGATTTGGATTTGGATTTAAGCATTAGATGTCGTTGAAAAAATACATCTGTACTTTTTCTCTGTCTACCTTACAAGGTGTACATCATGTTCTGAAGGGGGAAATGAATGAACATGGAAATATGCAAAGGTACGTAGTACATACACAATAGAACAGAGTATGTATCGCCATAATATTAAATATTACCATATCCAATGAAGAAGACGTTGTAATTGAAGTGAATAACATGTAGAGAATACGGACGGTGTAGAATAATGTAGACATTTGTGTAAAAGATGTATCTATGTATGTATGTATGTTTATGTATTGCATGGCATGATAAAGTCATCATCATCATCATCATTATGATGATCACAGTTGAAAATTCATGAAATGAAGAGGATGCTCCGAGTTCTGACGATGAGTGCACCAGAGAAGTAGAAGAAGTAGAAGGAAAGGGAGACGAAGGAGATGAAGTATTTTCCATAGTAGACTGAGCATTGAATGTTGAACGTTGAGCGTGAATCTGCTGATGCCTAGAGTCGAAGTCGAAGAAGAACAACTTGAAAATAAACTTGAAGGCGGAGGAGAAGACGACCAAGATATATATAGACGAGGGTATTTGAGGCCTGATAGAGACATTACGGAGTGTGGTTAATTGAAATTAAATTATTATTAAATTTGCTCATCCAAGCTCAATGATAATAATGAGGGTGAGGGAGGATCAGTCGGTAATGTAGTGAGATGATGATCATCATGATCATGATCATAGGCGTGATGAGGTAGGCGACAAGAGAGCAAAAGAATCACTTTGGCTTTGCTTTGCTTTTTCTTTACTTTCGATCATCTCCTTGGTCTCTTCATCTATCTGTCTGTCTCCTTATGAAACTGTCTTCACTATGTTCACTCATTGAGATACATATGATTATTACTATTATTAATATTAGATATGTATCTATATAGTTATGAAATCTCGATACAATCATATGGACATTACATTGTACATTGTACTCCGCAATACTCAGTTAGAGTAGAGAGTAGAGTAAGGTGAATTTAAGTTGAAATTGGAATTGGTAGTCGGCTTTGGTCATTCATTACTGATCTTTTTGTCACGAAAATTTTTCGATTCTTGATGTGAAAAACGTTGCTTGCCTCCCTCTTTTTTCTGTGATTTTCCTTCATCCTTCTTTTTCCACCATTTCCATCATCATCATCATCATTTCCATCGTCGTCGTCGTCATCTTCATGACTGACTATTATATACACATATACATACATATATATTTATTATTTTTTCCATTGGATTGCTATATATTATCTTACGTTATCAGATGTATCTTATCACACCGTCTTAATGTGCCTGTGATATTTATGTTCAATTGTAGGTATGTATTATTCTTATTCATTCACAATAATATAATTTTCATGAGACAGTCAATCTTCTTCTTGTGTTCCTTTACATCTACGATTTCATGTAGCCATCCATCTCAAATCTCAGTATTTACTCCCGTGATGGAAAATATGTGGAATTATAAGGTAGGAAATATAGTCACTGCCCAATGTTCATCAACTTGGTGAGTATGTGCAAGTGAGTGAAACATTTTGGAATAAATCTCTGTGAATATTATTTTGTATAAATCTGTCTAGCAATAGTAATGTTGCTGTAATATGCTTGTATGTAAGCACAAGCACTTTTCGTCATCTTTTCTCCTCTCCAATTATTATTATTATTATACAGCGAGGGGACTCGTAAAATAAATTATAAACATATCAAACGTTATGCATATAATATATTCGTATAATATGGCCATTTCACTGAATTCTTGCATCTATGTACAATCTACAGTTTGGTCTGGTCTTGTCTCAATGACCAAGCAGTCATTGTCATCTTAAATCACTATATTATCATTATTATTTCCATCATATTTTCCCCATTACTGTTATTATTACAATATACATTATGAGAATGCTCCTTCTTTCTCTCCTTTTCTGGGGATAATGTATCAAACTTGATTTTTCATTTTCATTCAAGTTTCAATTCCATGTATGTGTCCCTATCCGTCTCAGAAAGGAAAAGGAAAGGATGGAGAAAAGAAATGATTTTTTTTCTAGAAATAATTATCACCTTTCTGCTTCTCCACTCTTGATTCTTCTTTTTATTTTATTTTTTTCATCCGTCTTTCTTCAATGACTTCAATAATGATACAGGGAAATCAGAGGGCCCTTCAATTTTATTTAGTTTTAGCCGGCTCCGTTCTTACATATATATATATTTCCGCCGTATATTTTCTGTCTTTGATCAAATTAGCCAAACTGAATATTCATGTGTATTAGTGTTACCGTACCACATACATACACTAGTATTCATGTACATACGTAATAAAGCTGTATGTGAGACATAAAAAACGAGAAAAGATCCATTAGATAAACCGTACACTGATAATAACTGAACCACGACCACATTCCCCCCACATGCATGTACTATCGTCGACGGATTCTAATTCGAACCCTCATGTCTCCATTAAATAGAGACAATTATTGTGAGAGGATGGACGGGACGGATAGATGGAAAGCACAGGGCTCAAGACAGTAGCACAACTTATTTGTAATTCTTCATCTTCATTATATCTTCATTTTCATAATTCATTTAGGTACAATGTACATGTAGATATATTTTGTCTACATACATTTTCATATTATATCAAAACCAATTGTGACTGCGAGAGGATCAAAGAAAAAAGTCCCGCTTGGAAATCACACATTCCACTTGATGCTTATTTATTAATGTGGAAAAGAACAAAGGAAGCAGCGCTGTGTATATCATAATATCTTGTTGTACTTATGTATGTATGTACATTAAGAAAAGTTAACGGAAAGTGCTAACCAAAACAGAAAAATCCATTTATTCATTGGCATTGGCATTTTAGCGTTTTGGCTTTGGCTTTGCATGAAATTCGCACGTCCGTAAAAAGTAAACTGCCTAATGTACCTTTTACACGAGCACAGTGCTATTATAGTCGTTTATATTGTAAAATATGGAGGATTTTACATATAATAAAATAAAATAAATCACATACATCATTTAATCAATTTATGCATAACACATTTTAAATGTTCAAAAACATTCAGAGGAAATTTTTTTAACAATTTCCCCCTAAAACGTTTTATGTGCATACATGTCCATGTATTATTTTCCTTCACATATGTATGTACATATTATGTAATAACAACAATAGTATTTTACATATACACAAACTTTTTTCTTCAAGAAAAAGTTTGCTAATCTCTCGAGACAGTTTAAAAATTTTGTGAATTTGGAAATCCATTAGACATGGTGTGGTAAAAAATGTCTAGATCTAGAGGGATGTGCATAATAAATTTAATAGCGATCTAAACTATTATATAAAATAAAGTACATAAGTAATAGGTAGGTACACGCTGTCAGTTTTTGTTATCATGCCGTCATAAGTGAGTTCATGCCTCACATTGTGATTAACAGTTTTTCCCGTGATCCTACATGAATGCATAAACATAATATTATGTATACATAGATATTATATTATACACTACACATTACACATACATACGTGTATGTATTGCATGTGTGTAGATTTCCTCCCGTAAAACTCACTGACTCATTGTATTCCATTGTACAGTACAATAGAATACAATACAATATTATGTACAAAGTACAATGTAATGATTGTAATGTGATGGTGGTGGTGGTAGTGGTGTGGTGAGGCCGAGTCATATTCGAATTCGTCGTCATTTCACTAGAGCGTTAACTCTTCCGATTCTCATAATTCCAAGTAGCTTTGATTCGAAACTATACAGTGCATGCTACTACATATATACAGAATACAGAATGTAACTACCCACGCTTTATACATGTTGTGTATTTCGTCTATGATACAGTGCATTATACCACATTATAGAGAGCACCAGCTTTAGAGCAGAGCTATATGAGATTAATCGCACTTACGGTTCAATGAATTCACTTATTATTTTTTCCCATTGAGAATCTAAAATCTAAACCTTTGGCTATGCATTTTATCCAAAGCCAAACTTTGTGTGTGCGTAATAATATTACGTATTATTTACCCCAATATAACTATGTATACACAAAATAGATAGATACATATGTATGTATGTATTCCTTTTTTCGCTCTATCTTCCCATCACAATCGCAATTGTAATCGTGGTACATATACGATATATACGATACCATCTTGGACTATACTTGCGTCTCTATCTCAGAGTTTTATTCGAGGGAGTTTTAAAACTAAAACTGAAGATATTATTTAATATTTTAAATGATGTATCGTGCGTAATATCTCTGGTAATAATCACCACCCTATATCTTATGGATTGTGTGTGTGTGTACAAAAGAACAGTATCAAAAATTATTACAATAATATGATGTATAGTATAATGCAGAAAACTCGTTGATGCAAATATTGTACAAAGAGAGAGAGAGGGGGAGAGAGAAAGCGAACGAGAGTCGAGAGTCAAACTGATAATTCTCAAAACTTTTTCCATTGTTTTCTCTCTTTGACCGACGCACAAGTTGTGTGTGTGTGTGTGTGTGTGTGTGTGTGTATGCGTAACTCAGTGTGTGGGAGATAGAGAAGTGCGAGAGGGACAAAATCAGCAATAATAATGATTAACGAATCGTCGTAAATGTCATTAAAAAGTTTGATTAGTGTTTTCTTTCATGTGCACGACGACGATGAACCAGGAGAAGGAGGAGGATGAGAGGAAAGAAACACTGATATAGTTATACATACGTAGATATTGTATGATACACTATGCCCTGATGTTGCATTTGGCTACCTTTTTGTATATTATACTTACTGGTCTTATTATTATTATAGTATATTTTATTTCATTTATATTTATGAAGGAGAGAAATATCTACAGGTAGATAAAAGAGAACATAAAACATATATAAAATTCACATTGTATTTGTTCGTTTGAGAAAATATTTCATCTCTGTATTTCTTCCTTTTCTTCGTGTTCTTCGTATTCTGCTACTACTTTGTCTTGTTTCCAACCTCTTCGATATCATAATCATAATAATGATATCATCAAATTCACCACCTATACATAGGAAGTTAAAGTTGTGTATGTGTAGGAAGGTATCAAAATTTATATTTGTATTTTTACACTTTATCGTTTATTTATTCGTCACTTCCATGATTCTCTGTTCCTGTTTTCTTTACAATAGTAATATATCAGTAATAATGATGATAATAATAGTATTATCAGAGTCTAAACTTTTAGTACAAGCCTCTATAATATTTGGTATAATGTGTATGTGTGTGTATAACTTCTTTGCCTTCTTCATTCTTTTTTAATGGCATAATAATATCATACTACCGTATTAGTATATACGAGTACAAATTTTCTATCAAAACTCAATTCTTAATGCAACTTTGTATTCTTATGTTGTGGAAAATGGAAAAGTGCATTAGACGTCTTAAATCTATACAATGCATAATATTTTTATTATTGTACAATATTTTTATATTATGGTGCATAAGTCGACTATTTTCCCACCAAATACCAACCAAACAAATATCATGTATATGTATGTAGTTGTACAATATATGGTGTTGACTGACTGTGTGAGAGAGTCGGAGTGAAGGAGATAATATTATGAAAAGGATGACAAATCGAAAAATGCCCATCTTTTTTTATTTCTCATTCACTCTGCCTCTCTCTCTCTCTCATCAGCCTCAGAATTAAGATGAAGATGAGGATGACCATATGTCGTGATAGACGAGGGAGAGGAATGGAATGGAAGAATTTTTCCACCGATTTCGTGATCATTCTTGAAATCACTTCTTGGTTTTCCAAAGAGAGAGAGAGAAAGAGAGAGAGAGAGAGTTAAAGCGACAGAGAAAGAAATTTGTTGTATTTTTTCTCCCCTGATGCATTTTAACTTCTTCTTTTTGAGCAAAAAGGAAGGAAAGGAATGAAGAAAATCATCATCTTGTTCTGTAATACAAATATAGGAATCAAAATGAATCAAGCCATCACTTAATGTGCAACTGCGTTAATGTTGATAGATACTAATGTTTCCCAGTAAATGTATTATACAATAGTACAAATGATGGGTGTAGAATGACTATATTTTATGCATTGTTAAAACTGCGAACCATTTTATCGATATTTTGAACCGATTCGATACGTTACTCAACTGCGTGGTTGAAACAGCTGGGTGACATATAACACACATTAAAATTTTACGAAACGTCAGTTTCCAAACTATTTTAAAGTAATTACCTGTAAATACTGTAATATATTTGAGTTTAGCTATTCCTTGTCATCTTTTAAATTTAGTCATTGCAGTATCAATAGGAACGGCAAGGTAATAAGACGTAAGAAAAGGCAGGAAGCATATGCAACCGTGCCAATATTAGTAATTGAACAACCTTCTGTAAAATAGCAAGTAGATAGATAGAATGAATGATAGTACACGAAGAAGAGGAGGAAGAGTACCAACAGCAACTTAAGTCAGAATATTAAAGTACAGTAAAATGTAAAGTGTGATATTCAAGTTTGCCTTCCTTCATTCGTTCCTTATATACACACACACACAGTTCGTTGGTTCTTCATTCGTTCGTTCGCTCTTGTGGCTTCTGCCTCGAAAGCCGGCAAATACAGAGGAAGATAAATGTATTATTCAAAGATTTGGCCAAGGCAGTAGACTAGTTAACAGTTACTTCTTTGCCTTCTCTCCTTTTTCTGTGTGAAGAGCATCTTCTAATGTTATGTATTATATCGGACTAGTCATCGGTTTATTGAGGGGCTTTAAAGGGTGTAAATTATAAACAGCACTAACTCGAGGGAAGAAAAGCAGAAGAAAGTGAGTGAGTGAACAAACTTCTCCCTCTCTGTCTTTCTCTCTCTCTCACTCACTCTCTCTCTTGTTCCAGACGGTGAATGCTTTTGAAGCTTTGGCTTTGGAGACCGGAAGTGTGCGACGTCACAAGTCTCAAATCCTCCAATGTGCATTAAATAAATGTATCTGCAATGAATGGAATCAAGAGAAACAAATTCGAATTAGAGATACATAAATCTCCATGTATGAACTTTGTTTCTTCCTTTCCTCTTAAATATATTTCTATTTCTGGGGATTTCCCTCTGCCCGCCTGTTCTGTTTATTTATATTCTGGAGAGAGTTTTGTGGTGAAATGAAATCATTTATGGATATCTATAGAGAGATTCTTGTCTCTTTCTCTGAAATTCTGAATTCGAAATCACCATCCTCATCCAAACAAACCAAACCATACAGCATAGTACGTTGTATTTTACAGTATACAACGTAAATGTGTTGTTTCTGTACAACTGTATACTGTCTGACTGCACAATGGACCGAAGATGAAGATGGAAAATGAAAATGCCAAATGCAAAAGTCACTATGTATAATCTTGCATGGATTTGAATTTTCTTCACTTTTCACCATAAACATCAGCATCAGCCTCATGATGAACATCTATTCGTATTTCTTCGAAATCTTCATTTTCTTATTCTTCATCTTCTTCTTATGTATGTACGTACGTATTAAAGTTCAGTTTGAGATTTTGGATTTGAGGAATAAGGAGAAAGGCCGAGATACAATGAAAAGTAAAAGGGTGAGCGTGAAGATGTTCTGTGTGTGTGTATTCAAGTTGTTAGCGAATCTCTGAATAAGCACATCAGGAAGTTTCGCAAGGTTGTTTCCATTTGTATATAATATAGTGTTTACAGATGTGTTATGGCAATGGCATGTGAATATGTTGTATAATATACATACTTGTTGGAGGAGTACGTGTAAAAGAGAGTGAATAGTTCAGATTTATGTATATGTATATGTAGCATTATATGCAGAAGAATGAGATGCCCGTGCCGTTGTGAAAACTTTGTTGAGTTGAGGAGACCTTTGAAATGTGCACAATGTAAAATTGTGTAGATATGTACATGTACATTGGCTATAGAATTATCTAAATGGTGGTGGTGGGTTGCTGTTGCTCTTTCTCTACTACTACTTCTTCTTCTTCTCTTGCCGTTGTTGTTAAACTGGTCATTGGGTCGACTCTCGACTCTTTATGTGTATGTGTGTGGGGAGGGTTGAATGTTGAACGTTGAATGCTTGAGCTTGAGTCTGTTGAGATGGTGATGAAATCAAGTACTTACGCATATCTCTGTCAGGCTGTACTTAAGTGTGTGTGTGTGTATAAAAAAGGTTTCATGTACACACACACGTATAAAAATGAAAACGCAAGTAGTTTAGTGTTTAGAGTGAGGGTTTTTTTTCTTTCTTTCTTTCTACTTGTGCTTTCTTATTATGCAACCAACCGGCCAACCAACACCGGCATTATCATGTAATATGTCTGTATTAAACATTAAACTGGTCTCAACTTTATGTTATTGTGGATAATATGCCAGTTGAACGTACATTGTAAGGCTCAAGCTAAAGATAAAGAAAAAGTATGAGGCAAAACATTACAGTGCATAAAGAATGTAAAATTTCTAACTTGCAACCTTTTCATTATACATTATACACATGCAACGAAAATTTGTCCTATGAACTTGAATTATGAATCATGAACATTGAACATTGTTTGATTTTGATTGGGAGTAGAAACTAAAGTTTTACTTTGTTTGTTACTCTAAAAGATGGTTTTGTTGTTAGCATTTTTTATGCTAAGGAAGCTTCTGTCCTTGTTGGTTTTTGTTTCATTTCAGTTTAAAAATCATTTCGGTCAAGTTTATAGCGAACACTATGGCATTTACAGATACAAACTAGTTACAAGGGACCCGCAAAGATCCGTAGTTTACATTTATTTTATAGCCAAGGTTTACTTGGCAGATACTTTTGTTCACAGGAAATTCAATAAAAAATAATAATAATTGAAAGGAGTTGAAATTTCATGTGCATGAAATGATGATGTATGCATGCATGCATATACATACAGATGTACATATAATAAAAATGGCTCGGTCCGACTACCGAATTTAGTATTTAAAGTGAACATTGCGTGCTGCTGTGAAACTTGGTTCTTGTTTTTGTTGTTGTTGAATTTTCACAAGAAGAAGTAAATAGAAAAGATGAGACAAGATTTGACTCGGCTCGACTCGACGCGACTTAACCCTTTTTGGCATCATAAGTGGGAGCAAAAGGGAAAAAAATAAATGAGAATGTCGAAGATGTTCTCTCGAACCAATGATTTTTATGGTATTGTGTCCTTCATAAAAATTACAGATCCAGACAGAAACAGAAACACAAAGATGAAGAATAAGAAGTACGTATGTATGTATGTATGTACAATGTACAGAGATGGAAGACAATTTACAAGGAGAAAGAACACAAGAAATTCTGGCTCTGGAGAAACAAGACAAGACAAAGTGCTTGTGGTGAAATGTTTCAAATGTAAAGAGTAGATAGATAAAAGGAAAAGAGAGGGAGGAGGAAGCTCAACATTCAAGACGAACCGAGACTCTTTCTCCTTGTTGGAGATTTAGACTGCAGGAAAATAAGAGACAAGACGTGAAAACTGAAAACAACGTCTCTCAACGTATCGTATCGTATCCTTCGTTTAGTTTCGTTTCGTCCAGAACGATTGCCAGCATGTATATACAATACAATGTACAATGTAGAATGTACGTTTAGTACGAAATAAGAACTACTCTCGTGCTCGTGTCTCGGTATCAATGCCCTTATATGTGTGTTATTTGTATTTTGTATGGAATGGAACGGAATGGATGAAAAAGCTGGAAGAGTTGAGTTCCTTATTGAGCGAAATTCGCATATATAGTTATTTCTTGTTGTGTATGTGTGTCTATAATAATATGTAAGCGTGTGTGCGTTGAAGATTGTGCTGAGACTGTAGGTGCTTGGATAGATCGATGAAGAAGAGAAGCTAGAGAGATGAGTCTGCAAGACTTCTTTCTTTCTTTCCTTCTTAAGACTTCTTCGCATCGTTCCTTTGCTTCCCTTCTTTCCTTTCCTTTACTGCTTCTTCTTCGTCTTCTTGGCGTGTACGTACAACTGAGAGAAGAGTGCACGTACAGTACAGTGTAAGAGTTGAGCCAGAGTTTGAGTTGAGAGTTGAGCGAGTTGAGACAGCGCATGGTAAGAAATACGATCACGATACGAAAGTTAATCGATTTTTTCGGATTCGTTAGACGAGATTGGTGAATCTTTTTTCAGCTCGAAAGGGTTTCACCAATCCACTATTGGAAAATTCGATGAGAGCATGCGATTTTCTTTCCAATAACGCCTATTTTCTACCTATTCGACGAGCGGCCCAAGGAACTAGTCATGGGCAAATAGATAGACTATTCAATCTCGATTCCTATTCACTCCCATATCGTAAGTTATAGACGTCGAACCTATCGCTTCCTATCGTCTCCAATGCTTTTTTACCCTTTCCTTTCCTCTCACACATATACATACATAATTTTGCACACATATTCAGAGCAGCAGCAGCCGCCGCAGTTCCACTTCTATATCCAATGCTGACTATTTTTTCTATCACTATCCGTATACAGTCGCTCGTATAGTCGTCCTCGCGTTGGCTTTCGTATTCTTTGTCGTTCTCGTTGTCGCTCTCGCTGTCGTTGTCGTCGTCGTCGTTCGACGACTTTGACTTTGACTTCGGCATCGACTCGCGCTCGTCGACTATCGGCTTTTCCATTTCTTTTTCTCTTTGTACATTACTATATTACTAGTCGCTCTTCTTCTGCTTCTTCTTCTTCTTTTTTACTTTTTACTTCTTCTGAATGCTCTAGGTTGTAGATACCTTGTCTATTCCATCTGAGGATTTTTTTTCTAATATAAGTTTTTCTCCATTTTCTTTTTCTTTCTATGAAAAGTCCGGTAAAGTAAAGAGTTTTGCCGGCTGATAATATTTCTTTTTTCTTCTTCTTCTTTTAAGTAAACCTTTATCCATTACTTTTTCCTTCTTTTTTTGTTGCAAAATCCTTTTTCTTTTTCTTCCGCTGTGGCCGACTTTTAGACTCCATCCATCTTTTTCTCTAAGATCTGTTCTCTTGGATCTCTTCTGTGTATTTTCTGTATATGTGCTGTACACATAACACCTATACACGGATGTACAACTATCTTTACAGTATAATATGCACAGATATATACAGTAAATTTGAGCTCCTGCTCAATCTTCATTTCGTTTTCTTTGTCTTGGTTGGCCTGCTCGTGCTCACACACACACACACACACAGGGAGATGGATCCATGTCTTGTTGTCTTTGTCGTGTCTGTTCCCACTGCTATCTTTTGCTCCCATGTTACTCCTCCTGCTGTTTAGCATGGACCTTCTTCTTTTTTCTTTTGTGGATTTTTCTTATCTTGATATGCGATCGTCTTGGGGGAAAAGGAATAATAATATATATTGTATATTGTATACGATAATATAAAATAGAAGAATGAATTTTTCCTCTGTTTCCTTTTCTATCTAGATAGTTATGCCATTCTTCTTTCTATTCTATTCCATTTCATTTCACTCCCCATCAACATCAACACAATGATCAAAGGAAGGATCATTCAATCTCCATCAATTGTCCACTATAAATATCCTTGTCACTCTAGATTTTGTAGACACACTTGAGTTCATCACGTCAACAAATGTGTCCATGCGATTGGGATTGTGAGGAGTTCAATGGCTGCGGCCGTGAATGTTTGGCGAGCTGTACATTGTACATTGTACATGTGTATTTGAATTTGTATTTGAGATGTTTGTCGAGAATCAAATCAACTGATCAATTGTCGTTTGATCCTTTATTGATGCTCTCTCGAGTCTTGACTTGAGACGATGCATAATATAATATAATGTAATATAACGAGGAGAAAAAACTAACAGATGCTGGACAAGACTACCGAGACTTGTTCGACTATTATCAGCCATCAACAAATGCACGTCCAAATATACATGTACATATATGTATACACACAAATACACATTCAAATTGAACGCAAGATCCTGCAGAGAGTGAACAGTAGCAGCAAATTATCCTTATCTTCAGATTTATATTGAACTCTCTATCCAAGAGAGAGAGAGAGAGAGAGAGAGAGAGAAGAATAGAAAAAACATCTCTTATGTTGCCTATGTAACTTTTTTCATGTTCTTCTTCTTCTTCTACGTCTTTGACTTGTTCATCTTCATCTTGTTAAATTCTCAATCGTCTCGTTGAATCTTGTTGAATGCTGTCGAGGAGTCGTGAATGGAGTTCGATGGATGGATTGGATACATATAATTGTATCCAATCCTATCTATGGAGGTTTTTTGCTCAGTGTAATTAGTCTTTATATTATCTCTTTTGTGCACGGGTGGATTTCGATGTGAATGTGAATAAGAATCGACTGGCTGGCTTTTCATGTTTTAGATCATCACTTGCATAATCTACGATATGCATGCACAGTGTACAGTATACAGTTTATATAATAAGTTCAATATTATGTATATTATATTGGATGGGATTGGATATTGCACGGAGTTTTTTTTTTGTATTTTTTCCTCTGGTGTATTGACTTTGAATTAAGGATCGTACAAAGGATCTTGTACAATGTAATAAATTTCAATAATACAGTGTGCGACATCGTGTCCTCCAGTCTATCAGAATCATTCAAGGATTGGTCAATAGGTTTTTATTGAATTATTATTATTATTATTGCTCCTCCATTGGTGCATTGTATACATCGTATTGTGTACACGTTGTATTGAGACAAATTAAAGAGTTGTGATGTACAATTAAGTTCTCATGTCTGAGACGGGTTTTTTGTGCGCAAACTTCTTTTCTTTTGCATCAAGTATGACGTATATGTATGTAAGTTCCGTTTGCCTGTATATACATATGCTTTCGCTTTCGCTGTTAATATGGCGTTTAACAATAGATAAATGGATAAGTGAATGGAATGAAAATGAAAATGAAGAGGGTTTTTTCATCTCGGGGTTTTACATACACTGGTAAAAAGCATAAGTCGAAATAACTGTAGAGACAAGGAAAGATGGATAAAGTGAGGAAGAAGTGAACAAATAGTTATGAGAAAGACAGAGAGAGAGACAGAGACCTCAAAATTTATGGTTGAACTAGTACAATTTATATTGCCAACTGCATACATACATGTATATAATATGCAGAATAATAATACATAATACACACTTTTGTGATCTTATCAAGTGCATAAAGTAAAGTTTATATTTTACACTCTGCCATTTGGATGGGAAACGCATGAATGTTCAGTTTAGTTGACTGTTCACTGTTCACTCTTCTCCGTATTGAAATGTAGGGGAATGTGGGAAGTGAGAGTACATAATCTTTGCCGTTTACTCCCTTGTTCTTGATGCTGTTCTCTCCACTGAGCATATGTATGCATTCCCAGGATTACGGTATGATATGATATGATACGGTAAGACAGACATCACTATTGCGTGCATATGGAATATGGACAAACACTAGTTTTTTCTGTGTGTATATGCGTTTTTTCGGAATTTATATGACGAAGCCGTCTCTCCTCTCTGAGCTTCTATAAAGTTATTGAGGAAGAGTCTGTCTGCAGTTTTTTTACAGTTGAATTTCAAGTTGAATGTTGAGGAGTAAAAGTGAAGGCAGTAGGAATTGTATATATGGTTGTAGTTGTATCAAAGTTGAGTCGGAGTTGAAGGAAGTGCAAGCGAGAGGAATAGAGGGAAAAAACACATCTTTATCTGTTGTCTCCTTCTCCTCCTGTGATTCATTCATCCTGATCTTCTATGCGAATGCGACACATTGCGGACAATTGCATATAGATTTAACTAGTGATATTTTTGAGCAGAGTGTGACAATAATACACCATAAAAAAGCGGGAGTGAGGATACAGAGGCGAAAGGGTTTGCTCTCCTTCCTCTTTTTTCCCTCTCGGCTCAACTCTTCGTCACTATAGTTACATACATAAAGATCCGTACAAGTGTAAGTATATGATGCAGTAGTAAAAATTGTGTCAGTTATTTTTGTTTATTGTTAACAGTCCATTGATTTTGCATATGACTGCGCTCTTTCCTCTATTTCTCTGTTTTGCTGTCTCTCTCTTTGCCTGTATACATGTATGTATGTATGTACCTTATGCAAAAAGGGCAAAGGAGAGGAAGAGAGGCTCGTGGAAATTATCTCCCTCTTTTTCCTTACCCTTTTCTCACTCTCCTCGTCGTCTATGACTGCACTCTGTAAAATCTACATACAGGCACGGAGGACTCATATATCTTGATATTTGTATGAATAATAGTTCTTCGCCTCTTTCATTTTTGCTCCTCTTTCTCTCTTTCTCTCTATTTCTCCTTCATAATATCTTATTGTTAGCTCTCTCGATTCCCGAAAATTCTCCAATTCAAATAGTTACAAAATAATAATAGTGAATACGAGCGATAGATGTATACAAGACAAGAGCAAACGTGGATAGTTACATCATCAAATATGGATCGAGACTTTTCCCTTCTTTTACGCATCTTTTAACTTAACTTTTTCTCTCCTTCTTGAAATGTTAAGTTGAAATCTAACATCTAAAATAGAAAAGGAGTTGAGTCCTCTGTTTATCATGGGTACAAATAAAATACACAAATAAAATGCATGAAAATGTCATTCCCTTCCCGTTCCATTTCTCTACCTTTAGGCTTTAAAACCACATTGACATACACACACACACACACATACATGCAAACTATATGTATGTATGTATGTGTGTCTTTTGTCCATCCTTTCTTTCTTCATTGGGCTATTAACTCGTGGTCCCTAGCATTTCAATGTGTGTACATGTATACAAAATATTCAGTAGGGTGAATGGAAGCTCGTTCCTTTTTCAGTATGAATGGATCCAGAGAGTTGGATACAATACAATGCAATGCAATGATATGCACTATGGTATTTTCCTGTATGTATATTCAGCATTTCTCGTGGACTCTACGTATAAAATGTACGCAACGCACAGACGGCATGTAATACCTATACACTATACGTATCTTGGTTATGGGATGAGAGTGCAGTTTGACTGTGAAATACGTACTGTGTGTGGCTGTGGGGATGTTGGTGCAGGAGCTGTAGAAAGATGTATAAAACATAATATGCGAGTTATCTCCAACTGTAACAATTTACACAATGTGATTTTATGCAAGCTGGTCGTTCCTCTATTTTCTTCTTGTTCTTCTTCTTGCTCTTCTCTGTCTTGCCATCCTGATCCTCTTGGTCATGGTGCTGTGTGGTGTTATATGTTGTTCTTTGGTCTGACTCCCTTTTGCCTGCACTCTGGCTCTATACTCTACCCACTGTACTTTACTGTTCTATAGTATAGTAGTGACTGTTGAGCTTGAATGTTATGTTGAGTCGGAATCTGAATGCTGGATGCACTCTCCGAGCAAAGTACATTTACATTTTATTATATAGTCGCAAGCCCACTCACTCAGCACTTGCAAATAAAATCCTTGAGAAACTCTGTTCTACTCACCCGAACTCAGCTCAGCTGAAAGTCTCCACTCCACACTCTTCATAGCCAACTAAACTGTACAGATGCAGCTGACTCTAATATAACTACGTGTACACTGTGTACAGTGCACATATATTATAAGCACAGTGGGCACTGCTTGTACAATACCATGCGTACGTACATACATTTACATACCGTACAAAGACAAAGGTAAATGTGTATAAATGAATTTGCACACTTGCACATTTACAATCTGTATTTTATGTACATGCGTTCCTCTATAGAGACTCTTTTGCTCTATATACATAATTTGTACTTAGAATACAATGCTTGCATTTTGTACATACATACATAAAGAAAATTTGTTTGTAATTTGGACTCCAGATATGATATGGTATAACATTATGCAGGGTGAATCATTGGGTTCAAATTACAATATAATTGCAGGGGCTGGCTATCAAACCGTAGTTTGCACATGCTTCTCACCGTGGCAAACGAATGAATATGTAATAATGTTTTCTAATGTATGTACTGAACATACATGTAAAAGGGAAAAGATAAGGAATCGACTTGCCATAACTTTTCCAAGATGATGACACAAGAAAAAGATTTTCTCCGGGGTAATTAATCCAGGAAATAGTATGGTGATAAGGTAATAATTAATACAGTAGTATTGTTATAATAACCCTATACTGCTGCTGCTGTGAATGATAATGATTAAAAGATGTTGATGACGATTGTGATGACTTTTGAGTCAAATTCGCCATGTCCTCCGGGCAGTGTCAAAGTTTCACCAGGAATTGGAGTGGAATCTATAAAATACATAGGGAAAGAAGGGGAAGTTGAGGAATCTTTGGAATTGGGACGGACCATCTTCAGTCTTCAACACGTATGTATGTATAACATGACAAAGGAATAAATTGAAATCCAAATCTAGATTCAGATTCAGATCCAAAGTAGACATCTGGATTCTGGTATCCTCTGGATCTGGATATGGTTCCTTTGGCCAGCTATTTGACTATTTGTCTTTTCTACATGGTGCATTATATACATGCATACATACATATATTATAAAGTGGAAGTGGAAATATCCTGGAGACAAACGGGGACAGGCTGGAATGTTTATTTGCTGGAAAATCGAAATATCTGCAGATCTCTTCTATTATTCCTATGTGCAAGTATCTACGTACATAGTGATACATACGTGTATAACGTAAAAGAGGTAGGCGAAAGAAAGAAGGACGAAAGAGGGGAATCTTTTGTCCATGATCCATGAGAGACCATATGTACTACATATGTATTAGGCAAATACTCAAGGTTTTGACGAGGAGGAGTCTCCTCTGATGAGTTGTTGAATGTTGAATGGGAATTGGATGTGCAGCAACAATTGAACAGTTGATTGAAAGGGATTAGACAGACACATATAGACTATATATGTATGAGATAGAGGGAAGGAGAGGAAGCACAAGAAGAGCATTCATTGTGTAAAGAGACATTCCTCGCAAATATGATATGAAAAGGAGCAGAATTAGTTTTACGGCCAATAGAAGTTGCTGTAATGGCAAGACATTAAATTTTTTATCTATCGGCTGACGACCTGCTCTCTCTCTCTCTTTCTCTCACACAAACGCTCCACACAACCTTACCATCTGAACACTCGATTCGAAAAACTATGTACCATGTGCGCAAAGTGAAGTGCACAGGAGAGAGAGAAGAACACACATACAGGCGGCCTCAATTTCTCATGTGACTCCACATCACACATATAAATATCCATATTTTGGATATTTTCCTCTTTATACATTCATAATATGAATTTCCTACGAATACGTTTGTGTCTCCAACCTATTATTATTGTTGTTTGAGTGCCCCTCTCCCTTTCTACTCTTTCTTCCATTATTTGCCTCCTACATTTTTACACATATACTCGGAGATATTATGAATGAGGAGGATAGCAAAGCAGAGCGATGAAAATGAAAATGAAAGGGAGTAAAACGGTTTGTGTCCTTCTCCTTGCAATTCAATCCAGTTTAGCTGTAGTATGTACATAGTGTCACACAGTAAAAAAAGAGGGTTTCTCCCCATATGCATAATATTATAATATAATCAAATATAAACGTATGTACATTGTACATAGTTAAATCCCCATCACCAAATATATGATATGATATAACGGGAGAAAAATTGTAGAAATCTTTCCACTTAGAAAAAAAATCTTCGTTTCAACTCCTGAGTAAAAAGAATGACTTGGTGATTTTTTCAGGGGGTTTTTCTCTCCACTGTTTTCATCTTCCTCATTTTTTCATTATATTATGCCTCTCCAATTTGCATCCTTCCTCCGTTTTTCGCCTCCATATAATATACGTATGTATGTATGCATGTATTTATAAGTGTTGAACAAGGAAAAGGAAAAAGGAGGAATGCGTGAGGATTTACGAATAAAGGAAAAGGGGATAGAAATACTAAGATGTCAACTGATACTGATAGCCTTGTACATGTACATATGTGTGTATGGTGAAAATTAAAGAGCTTGTTAGCAGCCGCATGCATATGCATATGTATACATACAGATATGTACATATGTCATGTGTGAATGTGATTGTGATTTTGTGAGGGGGGAGAATGAGGATTTGTGTTTGATACGTGTGAAATAGGTGAGAAGATGGAGCAGAACAGAGCAGAGCAGTGGTCCTTAGTGTAATAAGTCATAAAATCCAGAAAATAGGAGAAGATGGTGAAAATATTATATCATACAGAACAGATGTATCTATTGTACACTTATAATCCGGATAGGTCTGATTTAGATATGCAGATTTTTTACAATGTTTTATACATAACATATTAGATGCATAAAATAATATGCATATATGAGCTGGCTTTTGCTTACTCCTGGCATAACGACGTGAAGATGAGGGAAAAGTAGAATGGAGAAAAGAAGAAGAAGAAAACGACGAAGACCTTTGCCAAATTGCTTTTGTCGCACAATAACTTTTTTTTTCACTCCTTGAAAATTGGTTTGTCAAATTTTATGCTGCACCATTTTTTTCATTGAGGGACCTTCTCTCTCGTATTACTTTTCTTCAGAAAATCTTTTACTTTTTACGCACAAACGGAGGACAAAATGCTGTGGAGGTTTTAGAGGCACAAAAAGACACATCCTACGTACATGACTAATTCTATTCCATGGATTTTACTGTATTTGTCTCTGGTGAGTTTCACATTCTCGCACATGCATGTATGAAATGTTTAGATTCATATGCATACAATTAGGGAGCGAGCGAAGCGAGCTTCCCTTATTCTATCATGTTGTCTGTCTGTCCGTCTGTCTGTCTGTCTGTCTGTCTGTTCTTTTCACGGTTTCTCCGGAACGGGTGAACCGATTAACACGGGGTCTTTT
>JAQIVE010000231.1:0-45370 GCA_034698285.1 Sminthurinus bimaculatus | reverse complement strand
CGGAGTTGTTTCACGTTTACGGTCATAGGTCAAGAACGGTAAATGATAGGCCAAATTGAGTTACAAATCTAAAAAGAGGATAAAATTTGCAAGATTTTTCACGCTTTGAGTACCCCCAAAAGTTGGCGGCATCATGGTAAAAGTTGGGGTCGCAGCGAAAAATATTCCCCGTACGATGTTCAACTTTGCTAACTGTATGATCGTCGTCATCGTCATTTAGTTTGGTTTGGATACGATATGATATTGTATTGTATTGTACATCGGAATGGGAGCGAAAAACAAAAACTGTTCACTGTATAGACAATGGACAAAGACCTTCACCTCTGGTCCTGTCTTGTCTTGTCCTATGCTGTCTCTCTTGGAGACAAGTGCAAAAAGATAAATGTTCACTTTTGAATTATAACGTGTCCGAATTGTTTCTCTGTAGAAATGGAAATGATTCGGATGCGGATGCGAATGCGAATGGACATTTCAGGATAAGCTATTGTGAAAAGTACATCATACATATTATGTAAAACAGTACAATATGTACATAAAAAATACTGTAATGCAATGCAATAGGATATGCTGCTATGACACAACTAAAGTTTAAACTTTAACTGATGATGAAAACTTGAAAGGGTTGAAGATGAAGCAGAAACTTGTTCCACGGCTAAAAACCTAAAATCAAAACACTAGCTAACGAAAGTAGTTGAAACGGAAAAGAAAAAAAAACGAGTGTTTAATAAATACATAGTCAATAGTTGTCTTTGGTGTTTTCACATACATAAGCATACTTTCTTAGCTTCCTTCCTTTGTGACTGCCATATTATATTATGTATACAGTATACATGAACATAAATGTATGTACAATGTACAGTGCAACTACAGCAGTTGATACATACAGTTCTGTTGTTTTGGATGTTATTTTGTTATGTAATATGCTATCCTAGTAAATAATATACATAATACATGTGTGTAATCTGCTCAGTCAATTTGCAGCCTTTCAGCCTTTCGTTTGCAGCCATCTCCTCCATAGGTGTTCCTCCTACTCCTTCTTTTTCTCTGTATGTACTATCTATACATACATATGTGTCATACATACCTACTTGCATACATACTGCATGGGTAGATTGTGTGTTGTGTGTGATGTCTCTGAAGTCTGTGATGCCGTCGGATTTTTGTAAAAATGTTCGGGAAAAAGTCTACATCCATTATTTTTCTTATTGGACCCCCAGTAGCGATAATGAATAGTAAAAAAAGTTCTCCTTCGCCTTTCCCCCTTTGATAATATTTTCTAGCTACATATCATCCCTTTTTGTTTTATTTTCCATTCCTTTATAGTATTTTTCTACAATAATATAATATTTTATTTTATATGATATAATTTGTGCTTTTAAACACATTGTAATTGTAATATCAGGATTTGATGCGTGGAACTGTGTGAATGTTTGTGTGTGTGTGTGTGTGTGTTATGTGACTTCAACTGCCTTAAACATGGTGAAACTTCTGATGTTCACCTTTCATATTGGTGGCTGTTTGTTGGGTTTCAAGTGCATAATTCTCTCATTTCAACAGCAGAGAACCCAAGTTCGTCACTTTCAAGATTTGCTTTGATCATAATAAATAAAACGAATACCATACTTTTCATCATTATTAGCTTTGATTGCATATTTACTGTCTGCATACCTGTTCCAAATTTTATGCTCGACAAACTAGGTAGTTTACTAAATCTGGTTCAAAACTACCACAGCAAATAGCAATAGAGCTTGTCACTTTTTATGTGTTTTGTATACATCACTAATCACTATGAAAAAATTGTATCAGTTGTGTATGCCGTAGCTCAACTGTAGTTGAAAAAGATCATTTCATTGATGAATCTCGTTTAAGTATACGACACAATATTTTTTTCGAAAGAATTTCTTAATTTACCTCATAGATTTTTTCAATAAGATATTTATTTTTAGTACATACAGCCATTAATACAATCTAGGAAATAGTATGAGACAATGTCGATATTTATTAGCAGAATTTACCATTGTAGGTTTGAACAATGGCAAAAAATAATAATACGCTTTAAAAACTGTGGAAATGACGCTAAATGTAGAAAAAAAAGAAACGCAGTTTGTTCCATCTTCCCTCCGTGTTAATTCTTAGTTGTCACTATCTTTTTTCTGATGCTTGTTCGTCTGTGCAAAAGAATGTCGACTGTCAAAATTTGTTATTTTATGTTGTTCTGGTGTATTTATTGTACAATGTATGTGGTGTAAATAAATATTTCATCTCGTTGCCTTATGTACAGTGAAGCAGTAACGAAAAAATGTATGGTACCGGTGGTATAAGGTTTGTATTGCACAAGTATGTATACCTTAAGTATGCATACTGTATACTCACAAAGACAAAGGTAAAGAGGAAGTAAAATGTTTCGAGGAGTTTAAAATAAGTGAGTGAGGAGAAAAAGGAGGTCATTAATTTTTTCCTCTACGGTGGAGGTGTAATTCATTTTAACAGAGGAAAATAAAGAAAAGGAACAGAGAGTTGGATGGAGGAGGATCAAACCCATCTTTTTTGGAAGCCGATTCTGTCAAATGGACAAAAATAATTGTAGGCTCTTTTTCAAACATTGTTCGAGTCTTCACTCTCTCTCCCTCTCTCTCTCTTTGCTATACACGTGTAATATACATAGTAGTTATAATATGCATTTACTTTGTACATGGGTATCTCTCTCAAATGGTCATTGGACAATGGAGAAGGATTTCCTCGAGTAAATTGATACTCCATTTATTATTTATTAACTTAATTATCAGCGAGCGCCCAACCAAGCAATAACGATATCTAGGTAATGAAGTTTAAAGTTGCAAGTTCATTCATTACTCATTCACCTCATCTTTTCATGTACTGTACTGTACCAATATCGAATATTGTACACTGTACACATTATGCATGTGCATAAATAGTTTGAATGTGTATATGTAACAACAAATATGTTACACTTGAAAACGTTTTTGATGACTTTTTTGCTACTACTCTTAGAATCAGAATCAGAATGAACTTTCTTTTTCTGGTCAACTTCCTCCCCCTTCCGGAACCACAAACCATGTGTAAAAGAATACAAATATTAAAGTTAAAAATATTAAGTGACACTTAACTTACAAAGTATATACATAGTAACGTAGGTAGCCCTTTATTTTGATTGTTTAGGATGCTACATATAGTAGAAGTGGAAAAGGAACGGAAACGAATAAGATACACAGTAGTTTCAAGTACAAGTTTACGGTACAAACTATAAAAATTACAAAGTATCTGTCGTTACTTTGATGGAACAGTAGTAGTAATAACAACAATAATTTAGAAATTTCGGGCATAGTAATCATCACAGTTATAAATACAAGAGAGTAGAAGAAACATGATGTATGCTATAGTAGATGTATTGTGTATTAAAATATCTTGCGGCTGGGGGTTGTACTATAGGTAAAAGCCCATAATTATCTCAATTCCAACGCTAGACTTTCAGGCTGCACTCAGGTCATACAATTTTTTAAGAGGTGCATAGTAGTATCTACTCATTTTGAAATTTAAAAAAACAAAAAGGTGTTTTGTTGACTTTTTTATGCACATGCAAAATGTTTCTGAACTATAAACTGTAACTGTAAAGTTATGATAAATACTGTATAAGCTGTATGCAAGGTCATTTTTATTATTTTGAAGATTTTTCTTTCGATTTCTTGTACACAGTAATAGTAAAACTATATATATGGTGTATGTACATTGTACATAGTCGAACTTACAAAATATAAAATAAACACAAAAGTAGATGCAAAAGGGAGCAAAACTTGTTGTACATTTTAAAATGAGGAGAAAAAACGGTCCTGTCATATTTGCGCAGATTTTGTTATTACGGTCGTCATCGTTTTTCATCCATATAATATGTGCACACACATTATTTTATTTTATGAACTGCATTATTATTGTTATTATTATCGAGTTGACCCTCATTCTGAGTCTCATCTTTAAAGTGTCAGTGTGAGTAATAATACACATTAAAACGGGAAGAAAGCTGGTCATTTTTTTACGGCTTGACGAGCTACTTGCTACTTTCCAAGATATTATTACACATGCATACTGCATACATAGTTAGTGCGAAACGTAAACTTGAATAGTACTTAAACTTGACTGATTTGTGTTTTGTGCATTACATATGTACGTACATTTTCTACAATAATATTTGAATGTGTGAATGAAAATTCTAGTACAAATGTTTTACTTACTGCACAAATGCCCATACTTTTGGTCGCATGCATGTTCATAATATGCATAACAAATAACTGCATAAATACATACCATTAGTGTAAAACTGCACACATGCTTTCAAGATAGATACAAACAGCGATAAAAGGGAGCCAGCTCTGCACTTATCATTATAGTAGTTTAGTAGCTATAGTTGTACGTAGAGTTGTGTGAGATGACTTGTAAAGTAACACGTTGAATGCTGAATGGTAGAAAACTGGAGTCTGGAATGCTGCGTCTAAAGACAGAACAAAAATGTTTTCAAAATTTTGTGTGAGCACAAACAATAAAGCGGACAAGAAAGGAAAGATCGAAGGGGAAGGAGAAAATGAAAATGAGGAGTCATAATAGCAAATCATAATAATTATGCGAGAGAAAACAAGTACACAGTGAGTATTTATTATAGTGACTAGAGACATAAAGGCTCCCACAAAGTCACAAAAACCAAAAGCGGCCGTCGACTTGTTGTAAAAGTGCTAAAAACCAAAACTCTAAGGCTTTCGACTGTATGTATGTAAGTATAGGCTTGCTTGCTTGTCTTTTAGCTTTGGCTTTATGACTTTTTGTTTTTATTTTTTGCCACCTACTTAGGCAAACGCTTATGTCAAATTATTTCAGAGTGGAAAAACATCAGAGAGACAAGAAGAAAGAGAGAGAGAGAGTATGTTTATTAGTGTGAGTGGGAAGATCTTTTGTTTTAATTTTATGGAAAATGGAATGTTGCACACGTGTTCATCACATAGATACATACACTTCAATCAACAAAGCATATCCAGAAATTTGTAAAGTAAAAAAACTGATTTGAAAGTTTCTCTTGTTCAATGTGAGTAAGTTCACTTTAGTCCATGGCTTTTATAAGTTATTGGTATTCGATTGGATAACTTTTTCAGTAGTTGAATTCCAATCAGTACAAAATAAATTTTATCATTTTGCAGGAAAACAAACGCATAAAAGTTAAAAGTTACATAAATGAAGTTAATTTATGAGATGCTTCTGTTGCTGCAATAGTCAATAAAATCAGTGCCAATCATGGAATGCATCTCATGTCGTACTAGTAGATATATACATAGTGCACATCTTGTAACAAGTTCCACAATGGCAAAATGGATTTATACGTAGGACTTAATTACGTACATGAACACTCCATATTTGTAGTGTGCACAATCATCATTAACTTGTTTTATTTTTGAGGTCCATTTTCTATTTTAAAATGACAAGTTGCCGATAACACATTTTCTGAGGGTAAATGAACTAAAAGTATGTAGTTAAGCGTTAATCACTTCAAGAAAAAAAAAATTTATATAATAAACCCTTGTCATTCATACATGTGGTGACCAAAGGTCTTCTATACCAAAGAAATGTAATCCGTTATCCACGCCATGCCAGGTAATTTCTATACAGTATATTTACACACATTGCACATATGTTTATGTCAATGTCTCAGTACACCCAGTAGCTAGTTTTATAGACCATGGTTCATACGCTACGGCACAAGACATATTCCACAAAAAATAAAGATGAAGCCTCAGATAGTAATAATTCAAGGATAATAAAATAGAGATAATCATAATTTGTTTCTAAATCTAATCGTGGTTTCAGATCTAAATTCAGCAACTGGTAACTTATTACATTGTAACTCACATCATATTTATTGCTGGGCATCTGTTACTCTTCGTACATACACATACAAATGTACTTACAGTATACATAGCTGGTGTTTTTGCTGTGGGTGCCTACTTGAATTTTTGAAAAAAGATGTTCCTCACACATCACACATATTATGACTTATACAAACAATATGCTTGCATTTATATGTGCACTTATATACTTGTGTACACGGTGTGAATAAGAGTCACGTTTGCACTCAATAAAATAAAAATAAAAGTAGCTGGTCATTACAATTATTACGTTTCCAAAAGTCATTACTTTACACCTTTTCACAGAAAACGTGAACAAGGTGTAACATTGTGTGTACTGTACATCCATATAAATATTTATACAACTCGTACATTGTAGCTAATTGTTTAAAGTCACTCCTCCAAAGAAAAATACAGTCTATCCACTTTATTGAAGCACTCCTTTTTATAAAAATTATGCAATTGTGCTCATTTTTTCCCTAAATGAATTTTGTTGTGCAAAAAAAAATTTATGCAGTGCTTCGGCTTCAAAATTATAAAATTTTAATACTTCTTCAAAAAGTTAATCAAAATTAATGGTTAAAAATTTACAATTTTCTTTCAATCCTGAAGAAAAATAGTGATAGAATGTGAATATATCCCTAATAGAATAAATACGCTTTATGGGCAAAAAAATCGCAGTTACACCAACAGATTTGCATTTTCTCGTAAAAGCTAGGCAAGTGATAGGGAGAGTCGACTGTAATATGCAAAGCAAATCATAAATAAAATACTAACATTCTTTCATTTTTATACCTTGTCCATGTCATGAAGATGGACGGACTTTTCAATTTTACTGTGGAATACTCGTAATCCTAATAATAATAATAATGACTAGAGTACCATTCCACTAGCATAGTGTAAGAACTTGGGTTTTCATAATACGAAAACCATGTACAAAATTATGTATTAAGCATATTGTAAATGTATATATGTATGTATATACTGTATACATGCATATTATGTAAAAGGACGAATTTCTTAACTTTGGATTGATAGGCTGCCTTTTTCGTCCGTTTTTGGCTCCCAAAAGGTTATCATTGGCATCGCACGAATGTCGTGCTGGACTTTTTGAGAATGGGAGGTCTTTTCCTCCGTCCCACAGTCATTACTATTGATTCTTGGCTGTGACTGTGTATCGCGTTTAGGTTAAATACATACTGAACCTCCACTCAAAACTTTGCTCATAGTTTTAAGAACAGTCCTTTTCAAATTATGTGCATTACATGTGCAATGTATGTACCGGATGATCCAGAAACAATGTCTAAAAACAATGCATGTTGTTATGGACTTTTTAGACCATTTTTCTGGATCATACGGTATATACATATTTTGATTACGGACTATGGGGACTCGTAGTGTTTTGAGTGGTGTCAAGTGTTTCGACAGGATTCCGCCTCCTCCTCTCCATTGACTATAGCAATTACAATGTGCTATAAAAACCCTAACAATGATAAACATAAAAAATATATAATTTTTGAAATGTACAGTAGTCTACGATTTCTTTCTCAATCATCAACTTTCCAGAAACATATTATGCATAGTTTTTTGTCATTCCGTTAATTATCATGGGAAAACATGGCCCTTGAGAGTTGCTTGTGTGTGAGTGCATATGAGTACATATGTACATTATGTGTACATGAAATATTCCGCTCAGTTTAACACAACCGAAGATTTAATATTTAATATCTAATACATATGCACGACTCTCAACTCTAGTTGCTACAGTGTATTTGCATGCATGTGTATCAAACACCATTATAATTTCCTTATCCGATGGCGTGATTCTGTGGGTCACAAGACGGTAAATATCTTGAAAAACCAACGACGGCCAATATCTTGGGAAACTATTTTCCCTGTTTATTTAGGGTGCTCTGTTTCCCTATTAATTTAGGGTGCTTTGTTTCCCTATTAATTTAGGGTGCTCTGTTTCCCTATTTATTTAGGGTGCTTTTTTCCCTATTTATGTAGGGTGCTCTGTTTTCCTATTTATGAGGGGTGCTCTGTTTATAACGGTGTTCTGATTGAAGTTTAAATTGAGATTTTTTAACTAAAGTCCAAAGGTCATTATTGCCCAGAGATCGTTATTTTAAATCAAATGAAAATAAACAAAAGGACCTCAGCAGGTCACAGTTTTGATTAAAAGCAAAAAATGTTTCATTTAAATGTCAACCAAGACAAGATAAGCAATCGTTTTGACCCAGAATTCAAGACGATTGGAGGAATTTTAGTCCTAACCCCATGTTAATTTTGGTGACCTATGGAGGTCAAATGAAACAATCCCTGAAATCAGTCACATGAAACGCTTTGCAAAAGTTGTTTCGGATGGTCCATGGTATCTCCAAAAAATTTAGGAAATACCTTGATCGGGTTTTCGACCAAAGTCGTGTGAAAATTTCATAAAGGGGTTATGGCAAAAATATTTTCTAAAGGGAAGATAGCAATTCGGATCATAATTTAGGGCAGAATTGATTAAAGCAAGAGAATCACCAAAGATAGTGTTTTTTGCCATCGGATAAGGATTTTTTAATACGTTTGCTATTCCCGTCATATGACGGGCGTCCCCACTTGTACATTATACATATATTAAAGAGCAGACTGGCGAGAGTGTCAAACTCAATTATGGAGAAGCTCGTCACTTTTGGTCCGTCGTCTCATTCTCTCCCCTCACATCAACATCAAGAGTCAGTCAAGAGTTGGTCCATTTTACGCGTTTACCTACAAGCCTCTTTCCACAATTTCAAATTTCACGAAGATTTAAATACACAAGTATGTATGTATGTATGATGCTTAATGTATGAATCTTCATTTTTGTTTGTGATGCCGGCAGCCGGCAGTAGTCAAAAGTCGTGAGGAGATTCGGGGAAATGTGGATGACAACTTGAAACTTTAATTTGCACGTTTCCCCTCAAATGCTCAAAATTCAAAATTTCCGTAGGTATTAAGTGTGAATATTTAATTTCTACAGGTTTTGGCTTTGACGAAGCCCAAAAAATAGCCTATAATATGTATAGGAAGCTAGAGAAAAATCCTTAATAGCTTTTGAAAAAAATCAAATGTAATTTGCATAAAAAGTTTACATAGTTTTTCCTCGTTTTGAAGTTGTCTTTTAGATTTTATTCGTCAAATTTGCATTTTCTGTACGTATAATAGGCAATCTTAAAATATTAAATGTACAATTTAAACAGACAAAAGTTTATTCAGAATGAGAGGGATAAGTAATACAATAAAAAATCTCTTGGTCATGATTTTCAACGGCAAGGATCTCGCCATTAGTGATTAGCGAGATCCTTGCAAGATTTTGTTTTCTCAGCATTGCTATGTTCCATGAGGTCGTTCAATAGATAGAAGAGAAACTTCGGTTAATAGGTATAATGCTGCTCCTGCTTCCCTGATGAGTCCCATCCCCTCTTGATAAATCTTTATTATTCGGAAGGAAGTGAAGCGACCAGTGTCCGGTTCTCTGTTCAGTCCACACACCAAGTAGTAGGAAACGAATTATGACTAGAATTATTTAAAAAAACAAAAGTATTCGGGTTTACATTCGTTGGGGAAAAACTGAATATTTTTAAACTGCGTATTGTAAACTGATGCGTTCTACTCACCCGCGGGAGGTCCACGAATCTGAGGCTATCTTTGCAGTATTCAGTTTCCTTGATTACAACAAACAGGTCTTCCGGGTTGCAAAATTTGTCTACTTTACTAATTGATACAAATTCATCACTCGGTGTCTTAAAGCAAGAGAAAGCAAGATTTAGATTAAAATGTGTAATGCACATAATATTTTTTAAAACAACTTTCTCCGTCTATATCATTCAAAGATATTATCATACCAACTCTGTAAAGTTGCCCACTGGAGGAAAGGAAAATTCCGGAGGAAATGGAGGAAAAATTGTACGATATTCTGTAGGACACATTCCAAGAATTGAATTTTCATCCACTGTAAATGGGAGCCCATCTCTGGACTGGACATTTTGTAAATATTCCGGGTCCAAAATAAAAAGAAAGGCCATTCTCTCCTTTATTTCTTGAACCATCTTTGAAGCGGTTTTTGACAGTCGAAGCCCCACTAGAAATCCATGCTCATTTATAATGATGTCAAGATGGCTGCTCATCATTTCCCTATACTCACTGTTCACTTTGATCTCCCTACTACTATTCGATTTTGATCTCGGCATAAGAGGGTTGTATGTCACTCTGAACAACTTCATCGCCTCTATCTGAAGGAATTAATAATCGGACAACGATGTACAAATCGGTCACCCAGTTTCATTTTTTTTAATCTTGAGCATGAAATTTGAACATGCATCTAG
The DNA here is from genome assembly GCA_034698285.1 of Sminthurinus bimaculatus. Classification (NCBI taxonomy): domain Eukaryota; kingdom Metazoa; phylum Arthropoda; class Collembola; order Symphypleona; family Katiannidae; genus Sminthurinus; species Sminthurinus bimaculatus. Next base: position 35,115 of record JAQIVE010000231.1, on the reverse strand, counting down.
TCATAATAATTAATTAAATATATATATGCATATTATTGACAAAATAAAATTCTAACCTTGACATTCACACAGTTAACACTGACCGGTGAGAACGTTTGGACATACTCTTCTCGAGTTCCCTCGAGAAGGTTGACAAATCTATTTGGATTAAAGGCCAGCTGACTCACTCTCACCTTGTACTTTAAGTCTCCTTCCCAAAAATCTACCCCTTCAGGAAAAGTTTCTACGAAAAGTAAAGAACCAAGGTTTTACTTTTGTAACCATAAAAATTGAACAAAATTAGCAGCAGTAAAAATCACTTCCCAGCCTACAGCCATACGCACACCTTACAAGAGTTTAAACCAAATCAATCATTTTAATCAAAAATCCAGTATTTTAACTTATTTATCTTACGTGAATAGTTGGCAACATTTTCCGACTGCTGAGCTTGATGCACAGTACTCATCGGAAATGGAAATCCAAGGGAAGCTGAGGACAACAACAGTAGAATGAAACCATGTAGAATGAGAGGCTTCATTTTGGACGTGTGGCTTTCCCCTTGCTCCGATTTTTCTCTGTATGATATTATTCTGAAATAAAATAGGTACGAAACATTTTTAAACACAGTGAAAGTTTAGACTATAATTTTAATTTATTTGTAAATGCAAGCAAATTAACTAAAAAATTCTTTTATTTGCTTACCTCTGAGACGTTTCCTATGAACTAGAAATGTACAATGTAATGTGTTTGATACGGATTTGGGAGAGATCCTTTTGCCCGCGTCTCCTTTTAAGATTTGATGCTCCCTTTTAAAAATCTTTATGTATTTCTCATCTCGTACCCTGATCATCTTACCCTGCTTGCTGATTGACTCTTTCCCTTACTTATATCAAATAACTATGTTATGTAACACATTTTGATTTTTTCATAGGAAATACACTGGGAAACGAAAAAGGGTCAAGATATTGGAAAAACCCCAGGAGCCAATAGGTATGTATATACTGGGAAAAACCAGAAGGGTCAACTCACACCAAAGAAAAGCCGTTCAAGTGCCAGCATCCAAACTGCCCTTCTTCCTTTGCCCACCATATACATAGTGCTTTAGCTACAGCTCCTTACAAAAAGGTGAGAGTCTGTTAAGATTCTAGTGCCCGGTTTTTTATGGTTTCAAAACGAGCAAGAGTCGTGATAAAGAATAACCATACTTACAGCTACTCTTCTACTAAAAAATGAGCAAAATATAATATTTGTGTGTAATGAATATCAGCCACAACGAGGTTTTGAGAATTCTCATTTATTTTCGCCTGGCAATATGTAATTTTATTTACGAACCAGATCGAGAATTTATCAAAAAACCCTTCTAGAATTCCACCGTATAGCCTGTATATACATAAATGCATACAGGCGACAACTTCTACATTTTGCATATATATACAATATACAATGCTCAAGTTTACGCATTGGTAAATGACAGCCCGAAGGCCCAGCTGCTGACGATGATTCGGGGTCATAAATGAAATTGGACGAAGGAAAAAGTTAGGTGAGCTGTACTGTGTGAAAGTTGCATTTGGATTTAGTGCTGGTGTTAGAGGTGGAGGAGCATGGCATGGAGAGGCTTATGTTGTGTTGTTTGTTGTTGCCTTTATGTAAAGTTTGTATGTGGAGTTGGAAGGCGGATAATTCGGGAAAGTGTATCCAGATTAGATGTTTTGCATGGAGACTCTCTCTCTCTTTCTCTCTCTTTCTCTCTTGCTTGCTTTCCTCATTCACCGCGCTAGAATTGTGGAACCCTTAACTATGCATTATGTATATGTTTGCTTGTTCATGCACGCCGTATGTATTTGCATGTGTATATGCGTGGAGAGTATTATTGATGTACGTGAGAGCGATTATCCGTGTCGTGTGATTATCGCCTTCAACTTGGCTCCTTTACCTCACATTCAACGCACAAGTTGGTTCGTTATGAGAAAGACAAACATGCACATGCACACTCAAACTTAGCTCAACTCAACTCATACCCATGCCTATACACACACACACACTGAAAGTAGGCTTAACCCAAATCCCTTGACGCTTTTTCCATCCTACCTCCTCCGCCTCCTCCTACTACTCCTTCTTCTCCTCCTACTCGTTACCGTACACAGAGGAGCTCCTTGTCTTCAAATTATGCTCCATTTTTTTAAACGTGTTTCTTCAACTGGTGTCTCAACGTTATAATTTCATATCTTTTTGTCTTTCGCAAAAAAAAAACATTATACTTGTAACGTGTTTATATTTATTAGCATTTTGGTCTATTTTTTTACTTTTGAGCATGAAAAAGATGGAATTAGACTAGGTCAACAAAGTTTATATATATATTACTTGACTCGTAAGATGCTTTGAGCTATTGCTTCGTAAAGACGAAGAAAAAGATGAGAACAAGTGAAGATGGAGAAGAACATGACATGGTGAGGAAAGACGTTGATGAATACCGCCATTTGTTTTATTCTCTTCTTTCTTCTTCCATGCTTACTATTTATATGCACGTTTTTGATGATATGCTGTAAGTATAATATTATATTTACATGTCATAGATGTATGTAATACGAATATGCATGTAGAAATGTGTATTATTATGTACACCATGCAATAAATATAACATATAAGCTTTCTGAGGGTAATTTTGCAACAACAGCAATAATAAATTTATTTCAATGTTGAGACTTTGCGAGTCATCATTGCCAACAGCCTAGCAGTGCAAATATATATTATAGTGTCAGTTGTATGTAAGAATATAAAAAGACGAAGATTGAAAATATTGCGGTTTGGCAATGTATCCTATACCTATGTATATTCGTCTTCTTATTATATTCGAGCGGTGGTGGATGGTGGATCGGTTTTTACGATGCTGCCGTAAATTTAAAAAAAATCAATTGTCAATATGATGTTTTAAGTGTTGCAGGTATAGACTCTTCTTCATTTATGTTCTTCATCCCTTATTCCTTTTTACCATTCACTTACACACATGTCTACGTGTGTATATTTATAGCTTGTAGTTTGTAGGCGGTGTAAAGTTGGATATGTATTTTCTTGTGATATGTATTTAATGACATGCACTTTGCACTCACTTATTCACTTGCTACAAAAATATCATATTCACTGTACGCTATGATAATTCGGCTATATGTATAGATACGTATGTGCTGTACCCAGTATACAGTCAGCAGTCCATCTAAAAACTGAGTGTAAATTATCTGTTGCCCAGCAAAGGCTAAACACTATTAAAAATCTCATTTTTATCCTTTTACTGTCGACAGTTTGGCTGGTATCTCATTTTTAATTGAATGCTGCTCGTATTTTTGATTTCGGTCATGATTTATAGAGTTTTCTAGCGGTTCGAGTCTATGTATAGTCATATGGGATGTTTTCATTCATAAAAGTATCAAGCATACTACATACTACACTATTACCTATTACTAATGCTGGTATTACATAGTAAGCTCTTCAATGCTCAATATCGTCAATGTTCTATACTTTATACTGTGTATACTATACAATGCAGAAAAATAAGAATGATTCAATTTCAATTTTAATAGTGAATGAGTGTTAAAAAATTCCGACTTGTTTAGTTCCGGATTAGGAAACAATAAAAAATTCGCTTCGTTGCCTATCCACTGGTACATTATACATATTCAATGCTCAATACTCAGATTCATCGACCTTTCACCTGTTAATGTGCTGTTCCAATAAGTTTCTGATATCCAAAGTTAGTCAATACTCACAAAACCAGAACTCTGTACCGCAATCCCGAATTTTCATCAACGGGCCGTATCAAGAGTAACCATGAACCAACCATTCAATAGCGTCTCTTTTTTTCATGTATGTATCTCTTTTCTCCCTCGTCACCTCTCCACATCCAAGTGTTCTGGTTTGTGAGTTCACGTACAAGATACAAGAACTATCTCCTCAAAATGTTTGTATTTTCAGCTTTCAGCCCTGTAATCCACGATAATAAAGTTAATCAGGTAAAATTGGCTGAATCAGTTTACGGTCGGGTGACAACAAAATGACGACGACTTTTCTCCTTCGTTTATTCCTATGTACATATGTACTATGTGCATGTGTAAATGCGTACGCGTACGTGTCTGCGTTTTTGTTGGGTTTGGAATTGGAATGAGAATTATATGTATGTATGAGAGAGGCGTGAAATGACAGCAACACTGGGCATGATTTTTTTCTTTTGGAGTTAAACTTAGGCAAAGTTAGCATTCTAATTTAAACGAATGTGTACATGTATTTATGTGTATGTATATTATGTGCATTATTATTTTACCTTTTCATCAGTAATGTTCTAGTACTTTCTTACTCTGTATTATGTATGCAGGCAAAAAATGCTTCAAGATAATTTTGTCTGTCTCAAACGGGACAGTATCGTTAAAAACGGAGGAATACAGGGGAAGCCAAGCACGGAAACCATACATACATAATATTGAGTTAAAAAACGTCAAAATTTTACAGCATCCTAATGGAAAATTAATCCTACATGTATACTCAAAGGATTTAAGCACACCATAGAGTTTTAAACTAAAGATTAGTTTTTCACCTTAATTTTTTCAAGTTGGATTTCATATTATTTAGTATGGAGATTGAGCCCATGAATTATTTGTCCACGGACATGTGAAAATCTTGCAAAGAAGGTAGAAAAAGAGGAAAACGTGTAACTTTTTACATCTACAATATTATATAACGATTTTTACCTACTTAAATACATCAACAGTAGTTTCATGTTGGTGTTGTTGTTGTTTCTTGTGGTAGTTTTTTGACGCGAAGCTGTGGACTACAATACAATACGGATGAGAAAAAAGAAAAAAAGAGAAAAATTGTAAATACGGTGCGAGGAGGTAGTTTTATACGTTTATCCTCCGAGTTTTTAAGAATGATTAGATAGATTCCCAGGGATGACTGAGGAAAGTGAGAGGAAGAGACTGACCAATGAACTCGGACGCAGCTAGAGGCCCATGTAAATAAATATGTAGTAGTGGTGGTAGTTGTAGTAGTAATTTAAATAGTAGTTAGTTGTTGTTGTATCAAGAGGATGGTGATGGGAGAAAATAAATGGATAAGAAAAATCTCGATTTGTTTCTATATATTCTATCCTATCTGTATAAGTAAGTAACTGCATTTTGGTATTGCTTGATATGGTATACACCTGTAATATATGTAAAACTTTATATGCTTGGAAGATGCCCTTCTTGACCTACGACCCACGCTGGGCTACTCGTCCATCAAGCCACTTCAAAACATATTTATTACATTTATGTACACACAATCAAAGTAGGTATCAACGTGAGCTTTAAGACGAGAGAGAGAAGAACTGCTCATCTACTTGATTTCAATAATCTCCAGGAGGAAACCTTCAATTTAGTTCGATCTCCACTTTTCATTACCATAATAAAATGATACTTGCATCACGAAAAGGAATAATACCAAGAAGAGGAGAGATGAGATGGACTGAGAATGGAGAGGAGTCGTAGCTTCACACAGTCAATCTCTTGGAGAGTTGAGTCGTCAGACTTGTATCAGCACTTTAAAGCCAAGTAAAAAAGTGCAGAGAGAACAGCATGCCATGAAGAACAAGGATTTTGGATAGTTTACTCTGAAAACATTGTAAAATTAAATAAATATGCTAAATACGTCATACATAACGATTACATGAGAGGTAATCGATGATATGGATACTATACATGTAGATATAAACTGCTGACTTGCAAAATCTTGACGAGGGCAGATGTAAAGATTTTAATAAATATTCAAAAATATGAAAAGGTAAAAGATCCAAGGGTTATACTATTTTTGGTTTGCTATATTCGATATGAATATTCATGCAAAAATACTTTCAATCTTACTGATTGAGCATGGCATCGAGAGTTGAGAAAACAGAGCCAACCACACATCTAATGAAAAAACTGCTGAGTGCATTGAGTTTATCTATCTCTGGGCATCTGAGTAGCAGCTTGACTAGGTAGTCATTGTTCTGTAATTTACACCTTACTGCAGTAGATAAAATGATATTTTATTTGATTTGATTTGTTTTGTTTTCCATCGATTTAAATTTGAGGTTAGCTTTTAATTTAATATAGTGCTTGTGGCTGTAGACAAGTGGGACAGCATCGTAATAGATTGTTAATATTACCCTTGTTACTATTATTTTAAATATTTCGCTTTGAATTGATACGAATTGCATGACAGACTGTGTGTATTTTTTTGTTTTGTATTGTACATGATATGATGAATCATAATCATATAAAATATGGTCGATGTATGATATAATAACATTAGAATGAAGTAGATACGTATCTAACTTACCTGAATGTTGAGCCCTGTCAATGTATCTTCAGCCCGTTCTTTATTTATGCCTTCAGAAGTCATTCGAAATCGTTCGATTCAAAACTATAAGTGCACAGATATAGTTATCTTGCTTTAAATTAGTTCTTTGAGGTTTCGACTTTGCTATATTTATTATCCCTGATTCGACATTCCTGATTCCTGATCTAGTTCAACTTTACCTTACAGTATGAAAATGTTCACTTGATATTCCATCGCTCATGCTAACGAGGGAGGTTTTCTGAATTACAGCTTATTTTGATGCTAAAATTTGTATCTTTGCTAAAAACGGTTAATTCGGAACCAGAAGTCAAATTATACATGTGAATGGAATAAGATTTAGAATTTCCACAAACAGCCCTTGAGCCCTTAGTCCATAGAAAAGAACGAATTTAATATCCTGAATCAGCATAAAGTATTGTGCCGGACAGGTAGAATGTAGAATGTCGATTTCTTTGGCCCCTCATACGTTGACTTGATCAGAATTTCTTTCTCTGTCTCTCTCCTCCCTTCAATTTAAATTAAATAAGTTATTATTTGCAACATATGTACAAGTACTAATAGTGTAAGTAGAACAGAAAAACAACAAGATTACTTCAATGGAAAATGGAAGCCTTTATTTTGACATTATTATGAGTCAGATTATTTTTATGCTTTGAAGCGGTCAACTGCCCACTTTGAGCTTTGATCTCTTCAACGAATTTTTTATATGAGCTAATTGAACAGAAAAAATAATGCCATACCTTAATACATTTATCATAGGATACAAACAGGATGAATCAAGAGGGAGACAACATTATCAATGTACACCTGCACTTCACCTGACCAGTTGACTTTAATTTAGCAATCTGCACAATGTCAATTTGTAAAAAAGAAAGTGACACCAAAATACAAAGACAGACAGGTACAACATAATTTACTCTTATTATGGCAAGTGTTCTGTTTCGACTTGACAATGAGCGTTTGATAATCTACTTAATGCAATCATTTTAAATTTTAATTTCAATACCAATAAGCAAGTCCACGTAAATCTTATCATACAAAACGGAAAATGTTGTTGTAATTATTCACGTTTTAAATTTGTTACCGATGTAACCGATTTTTTATTCGCTTCGGACTTGGCCGGCATGCATAAATGGTCCTGATTTTTTACAATCTATACCTAAATCTCTTCTAGACTATTTTTAAAGGTAGGAAACATTTCAAATTTTTCTTTTGTCGATAAACTCCAAATTCCAAACACATATTTTAAAATTATCCCCACTTGTACCTTGTTAGTTCCAACTTCCAAGTATTGGGTAAGATGTCAAATGAAATTAATGAGACATATATTTTAGTCCAGCCGATGAACTTACACACACACACACACACACACACATACATACGAATCTCCAGCACTTAAAGCCTACAAGAATCGAAGAAGGGTAAGGGGAAAATGGAGGAAGAATAGCCCAAATTAGAGTAAAATATCTAAGACAAGAAAAAGGAGGTGAGACGAAACAGCACACACATCTCCCAAGATAAAGATAAAGTATTATTATGGTCATGATGTGTACGCTGCGTACTTTTGTGTGTATATGTAACATGTACATATTTTAGGTTTTATGCATGGAGAGCACACATATGTATCACATATTGCATTACTATTGTATTATGTCTGTCTGTATACACATACAATATAACATAATGGAAGTGTGTGTAAAGTCTTTAGAGGAGGAAAAGACACAATACACGATACACAATGGACCAATGCACAAGACAAGACAAGAGAAAGGAGAGAGAGAGAGGGAGAAAGAACGAAGGAAAAAAGCTATCTTGAATATTTTGCTAGATTTTAGACGGAAAAGAACAAAGGTGCCTCCTGGAGAGTTTTACAACTCAAAAGTCCTACAAACCTTGTGTCCCAAAACCCCAAAACTCTCTAGGTGTCCAGTACTCCAGTCTTCTCCTTCTTTTTTCTACTACCTCTTCCTCTTTGCCTTCTATTTTGGCCCTTGGCAGAGTTTCTAAGAAGAAGACGACCAACGAGAGAAGTTTCTTTTTTTGTCCACTCATTTCACCTCAACGTCTTTAAATCTTTCTCCCTCTCTCTCTCCCCTTTGCTTTGCTTTTTGCTTTTTCTTTGCCTTTACAATGAGTGTTAAAGGTCGAATCTGGGGTCAAAATCATTTTTAGACAATCCAGACCAGTGCCGTATGTGAGTATGTGTAGATAGATGAATTTATTTATGCACATATGTATGCATGCATTTGTATCTGTATCTCTGTTTCTTCTTCTTCGAATATAATAATATCTGTTTTTATACCTATTTTCATTTTCCCAGTGTCCATTTACAATCCTAAAGTTAAAAAAAGTAGATCCCAAACTCCACTTTTACTCATCGTTAGTCGGTTGTTGGAATGTTAAACGTTTACACACAGACACAGTACAACTCGGCGTAACTTACTTAAGTAAGTACATGGGTACATATCTTATAGTTTACTTTACTTTTAGACTTGGGAGAAATCCACAAAAGTAGACACACAGACACACGTTGGGGTTGAGATGGGACGATTTAGATTTTTTCCTTTGGCTTTTGCCTTACTTCTTTTTTTGTATCTCTCACTCTTTTACTACATTTATACATACAATAGTTGTTGTAGAGTATGTACATACATATGTAGTTGCAAGAGAAAAAAAGAAAAGGAGGTGCACTCACTATCACTCACCACTCACACATGTAACATACGTAGCTGGAGTCATTCTAGGATGTTCAACGCCTTTCTGCATCTTTACTTGTTAGAGTACAAGAATAATATAGTCCGATTTCGATATAATACAATAATATACCCAATACAATGATCTGGACATGGTCATGAACATGGACATGCACATTTGTAGAGATGGACATGGGCATCCTACTGCGGGTTTCCCTCTTGGTCTATCTCTCGCGGTTCATTTTCTATTGAAAAGTTCTTTTCCACTCTCTTCTTCATTTTTTTTCTCTCATTGTCATCTCGTCTCGTCTCACAGCAGTCACTATATACTTGCCCTCAAGTTTCACACGTATTGAAGTACATAATATTATATACATAGGAGTGGGCCAAAAGTGTTTGACTGTCCGTGTCGTCAATGTGTCTACTCTACAGTCTATACAGGAACTATGGCATTTCAATAATAGTTTTATATATTTTATTGTGTTTTGAGTACTATACACATTTTACCCTTCTGCCCATTCACATGTATGTATTGTAAAAAGTCCTCTTGGCTATTAATGTTTTTTTCTACCTATGGCAAAAAGTATCCCTTGAAATAGTCAACTGACTTTGCAAATTATTATTATTACAATCCTCCACTTGTCAAAGGAGGCAGTGCAGGCAGAGAGACTTTTATTATGTTGTGTACCGTTTGTACCTTTTGTATACATGTACGTGTTATGTGTATTTGTATGTATGTAGAGAGTGGACATGAATATGTATCGAAGGAAGAGAGAGAGAGAGAGGAGCAAAAGCAACATAAAGTTAAAGTTTGAAGAGGGATAAATTGCATTTTTGTGTTCCTGCTAAGCTTTTTTTACTATGCACTCCGAGTTTACTCTAATATTCCATTGTCATCTGTGTCTAAATTGAACGTGGGCATTGTGGTATCGCCACAAAGTTGGAGTTGGAGTTTTAATGTCCTGACGCAACAATGTTCGCCTTACGCTAGCCCCACAACTCCATAGCACAATATTGTATTGTAAAAAGAGAATATCTCATGTAGAGTGTATAATAAACTTGACGCACTTGTCTATCTATACACATTATGTATATATATTATGCTTCTATCTTGTGTTTTCTATCTTGACGATGGAAATAGTCAGCGCAATTTATCCTTGTCTACAATTCCATTTACATTTTCTCTCCTCTGCGCCTTTTTCCACATGCATAGTCAATTTGGGGAGGAACAGAAAATAGACGAGAGAACGGGAGAGATGGAGAGAGAGAGAGAGCAAGAGAATTACATGGAAAGTATGCAGAGAGGAACGACGATGAATGTGTATTTCGTATTTATGTGTAACATATTATGCTCCCTGTATGTACATATACAATGTACGATGTACATGTTGTATGAGAGAGTTGGACACGACATTCCGTCGATATACAAGTTATATCTACTTGTGAGCTAATATTCCGTCTCCCTCCATTGGTTTCGCACAAATTGCCCATAAAGATCAAATGCTTGAATGTGTGTGTGTGTGTGTGTGTGTGTGTGTACGTTTTACATGTAAAATGTACAGATATTGTAATATTCCGAGTCGTGCTCATGCAGAGAACCAATGTCGATTAAGCTAGAACCTTCTTCTTCTTCATTTTCGTCTGCTTCTACTTTTACTTTCCCAGCCCCGGAAACATAAAAAACTATCAGTGGATGTGAGAGTTAGTTGGAGTGAGAGTGTCGTATTTTATGATTATTATTAAAAACGAGTGTCTCTTCATAGTTCTGGGTCCTGTGTGTGTGTGTGTGTGAAACCTGGAAATGTCTTTATTACTATGTGCATCTAAATGCTGTAAAATATTCTTTTTATTTTCCCTGCCGAACAACATTGTTTTATTTTTATGCATAAAATGTAGGGAATAATATACAGAAGAGTGCCGACGCTGGTATCGGTGACGGTAGTAAGAACAACAACAATGCATACAACACAGCAACGACATGGCCATAAAAGATTAGCGCATATCGTCAAATAAGCAATAATTGTAATTCCCATTTTCACAGTCATTCTGTCGCTCAATATCTCTCAATCCAATCCGATGGTTGGGACTGCCAGAAGAACCGTCAAGAGAAAGCTAAGGTTTACACCCGTGTGGGAAAATGACAACTTTTCATATTTTCTGTACATTGCTTGGAAAGTATCACGTAGGAAATTTTTCTTCAACCATGGTATGATAAGCAAGGTAGGTACATAATAAAATAAAATGCGATGTATTTCCCATTGACATTATGACTGTTTCAATGATGTAAAACAGCAATAACTACTTGTATGAGTCGAAGAAATCAATAAATTGTCATATGAACACTTGACTCTGTACATAATGTGTGTATCGACATATTTTATGAGTTCCTTGCATCTTTTTGTTTTGTGTCCATCCATATTACATATTACATATAAGGAAAATGCTATTTGGAAGAGTACAAATGAAGCAGATGATTTGCACTTCTATCACGTCTAATTCTGGCACTTTTCTTGTTTCAACTCTAAAGTAAAACCATCCCTTACTATCATACTGTCTTCTTCCTTGCATACATAATGCATATTATACATATAGTTATACGCATATTTTCAGTACAATTACAACGCACACAAAAAATTCAACAGACAGCAGCGTTCAATGTATGCATGTTGTTCAAGGAATACAAAGAAGTGCCAAGAAATCGAGCGATGAAGGATGAGTGTGCGGAATGGTTGATTTCATCCTCGTCCTCATCTTTACCTTTATCTTTCTAATTGTAAGTTTCTTGTTAGGCCAAAAAGTGTCTTGCATGAATTTTTCATCTGTGGCTTTCCCTTTTTTGCCTTTCGAAAATCGAGCAGTCAGATCAAAATAGCTACAATAGTAACCATACGTAGCTAGTTTGATATGTATAAACAAACATCATAAGATTACAATACACAATACACGATGAAAATGTTAAAAATGCCCATACATACATCTATATAATATATAAACATCGATCTATTTATGTATAGTGAGAGAACTCCTGGCGTTTTATGTTGATTCAAAAGGACGACGAGGGCCGTCTAATATGCATAAAATTATCGAGTGACTGACTGACTCAGAGGCGCAACAGAGTCTCGGAGAAAAATGGAGACGCATTACGCATAAACAATTTGTGTGCACTCTTTAATTATCGATGCACATGCATTATCATTATGCTGGTGGTGATGAGGAGATCCTCAAGTTGAGAAAGAGCGAGAGAGAGAGAAACAGAGAGCAAGTGTAAATATACACTCAATAGGAGAGTGTTTGAGTTGGCCGCAACATTAATCGAGCCGTGTATAAATGTGGATGTGTTTGTACAAGAAAGGATGGACAACAGCTCCAAAAGTTCATCCACTGATCAAACAGTTAAGGAGAGAGTGTGAGAGTGAGTAAGGGATCATCCCAAAATTCAATACATAACGTTAACGTTACACAGCACATTACACATTTTACTATTCCAATAAGTATGTATATGTATGTTTGTATAGTTTTGTTTGTATGTATGAGCTGTCTATGACGGGCAACAAGTTTGGAGAAAAATGAGCTCACCTCCAAAATACTAAAACGAATGATCGTTATACATTGTACAAAGTACAGCGTGTATCTATTATTGATGCTATTTTATAAGACGTACATATAAGATGTAAAACAAAACACAAGTCCAATATTATATTATGATTGGAATCGAATGATGATCCATCGACCTGGCCTGTTGGCTCCATAAATATGCACAAGTAGTTTGTTTTGTACCATAACTTATAAATTTGTTGTATGTATGTATGTACTGCGTGTATAATGTACACAACCATTGTGTCTAGAGTCTAGAGCTATTTTTTCCAACTTAAAAAATCAATTAGTCTAGGTGAAACCATTTGTTTACGTTGAATGTCAATCACTTTGTTCATAAATCAAAAGTCTCTGACAGACAAATTCTTCTAGAGCGTTATTGTGTACGTATAATGTATATTGTTCATATATTATCATAATACAAGCTTATACTTTTTACTCTGAACCCAGGCTGACTTTCACTCTTATCCATGTACTCTAAGGTTTGTTAAGTACAATAGTTAGATAGAAACACGTCCATACTACAACAATATTGGTTTTTCTTTTTACCGTGCTGTTATTGTCCCTGTTATTTTTCTCATTGGCATGGAAGTTCACACACACGACTTTTGAACTTTTCGGTTTGAATAACTGCCCATGTAAAATGTAGATGTATGCCGTATGCTTACGTACATTAGAATAGAAATCGTAGTAGAAAGTAAAAGCATGACACGTAAAACATTTTTCCATTACAGTTTCTGTATTTTTATACCCGTTGTATCAATAGTTTATTTTTTATTGACAAATCAGTGACCTCGCTTTAAATGTATGTGGATTTGTTTGAATATATAAAACAGGAGCTAAAAAAGATGTTTTCTTTTGTCTGTAATAATTGAAGCTTCAGAGATTAGCATGCACAATATATTAGGTTTTTTTGTGCTTGCTCTTTAAACAGAATAATATGGTACAGAGTACAGAGCTGTCAGTATGGTACAGTAGAACAATCAAAATCATGTTATGGAGTAATGAACGGAGGCGAATGAATAGAAGTCTAACAAGAACTAACAAGCGCGAGATTGACACATCGACGCATGATTTGTTACTTACGTCAGGTAGGCAGATTTAGTATAGACAGGCTATACATGTATAGGATGTACAATGTACATAGACATTCTATTTGTGTAATGGAGTCACCAGAGTTATATCAGAGTATTTTATAGCCACAGGATCTAGTCCTATTCAAGTCTCTCAATATTCCTTCCTTTAGTTCATGTTTTGTATGTATGTAGATATTTGGCATGTGATCCAATGGGATTAAAATTTAATATAAATATAAAGTGTCTTGTGGCATCATTCTAAAGTTGTACAGGCTCCGCTTCTTCACTTGTCTCTTCTTGTCTTGTCTCCGGGTGAATTGAAGCCTACGTATTTCTATTACTAGTCTCGTTGGATGGGTTTTGAGTTTTACACAGACACAAAACACATAGAACAACAATACAGAATTCAAAATAGCACATGAAGTAAATTGATGAAGCCATATATATTATAAAAATAGCGAAGAAGAGAAAGGAAGAAAGAGAAATAAAAAATGTGTACGTGATCTCTTTGATGTGTCTAAATTCTGTGTTGGTTGACCTCTGTCTTTTCTCTCCTTTGGATAATCCTTCATCATTTCATCTAAAACAAACTTGCTGTCTTCCCATCTTGTTTTTATATGTACCATGGTTATTATGTGTCCATCCATTTCGTTGCATAGAGGATTGACTCAAAAACCAAAGCCCTTCGTTTCGCTTCCAACTTTTAAAATGCAACTCAATAATATATTATGAACAATATAAAAATACTAGTCGTGACTTGAACTGCGACACAAGCATGTCTGTCAAAAGCTACACGAATAATAAATACACAAATGATACAAGTTTCCAACTGCATATTACCTACTTATTTATTATGTGCATTCATTGCTATGCAGTGTATGAGCAATGAGCATATATTTTAGTTAAATATTGGCCATGTTTAAAAATACACGGTGCAATATATACATCACGAAAAGAATGTTTATGTACAAGTTACAAATATAAATGTGCATGATACAGTGTGAAAAACAACAGAAATAACTAGCAACAATTTTCAGGTGTAACACCTATTGTGACATGCGAACAAGAACAAGATGTGTACTGTAGGTTTAGTCAGGACTTTTTTGATTCAAGATAAGCATCTTCATATTTCATCTCACATAACTTCATTTAATTTGAATAGCAAATCTTCAAACTTGCATCTTATGTATTTAACTATTGCATTGTATACTGCACACTGCATAAATAAAGTTGGCTATAAAAAAGAAAAGGGACAAATAATAAATGTCCACTTGTCATTTTTGACTTTATTGCCTCATTCATTTTATGCACGCTCGCATAAATTCGCCCATACAACCAGCCACCAAAATCTATAGTATATATTATATAGTTGATATGGCTTCTGCTGTTAAAAGTTTTAAACGGAGAATGGCGTACATTTTATTATTAAAATTTTCGTCTTAAAAATCTGAGAAGTAGTTACTTGCTGCTATATTGTCATAATATTGTTGTTGTTACTGTCGTCAATAGTGATAAAATATGCACAATATTTTACGTCTCTGATTTATTCCTTCCTCATTGGCTCGTCCATACAAACAGAAATAAAAGACAGACGGACATTAAAAATTCCAAATGCAAATACCAAATACCAGATGTTAAATAAGCATGCTGATTTACATTGTATGAGGAGTATCTGTGTATACTAAGGAGAGCCAGTAGCTGATTATGAGAGCCTTGTTTGAATTTGCATTAAAACTCACACACAAGTCCTAAGGCTCCTGGTGGTAGTCAACTATTCTTCCTCATTGCCTTTGTCTCTGTCTCTGCTTCTTCATCGTATCTCGATTAAAGCAGACGGCAAATGTCAAATCCAAAACCAAATTCAAATTCACAAGACGGACAGTAACAAGGAATGAATGAATGAGTGAAAGCTCTACGCCATTTCTGTTTAGATATGAGAAACGACTGGGCTCAGTGTTCAGTGTTCAATAAGCATATACTGCATATTATGTGTACAGATAAGCTAGCCCATCGTAAAATGTAATTATGATGACGACCATGATGACGCTGGTGGACTTGTTGCATTAGCCAATAGTCATATATCATTCAGATAGAAGCCAGTCTCAAAACGAAATACAGCAACATTTATTCTGCAATATCCCATCAATAATATGATGTAATATAAAAGGAGAAATAAAAATGTATTCAGAGACAATCATTATTCAGTGATATTTACCATCTTACCTTCGTTATTTATATATTTACATACAAGAAACCAACATCGGAAATGAAATGAAAGGGCTCTTTAAGAAAAGGAATTTGAATCGGAGAGCAACCACAAACGCAAATATTGAACAAAGCTGACCTTTGTCTTGCAATTGAGTTGACGGGCATTGTCTTCTTTGACCTGGCTTGGCTTGCTTGGCCTGTCGACTCCAGATTCTTCTATATATGTATATGTATAATATGTAGCTAACATAAAACATTGTTCTTTCATTGTAGATTTCATACTTTTCATCGTCGGTATTGCTCCAGAGTTATATTTATTTCTACAGATATATATGCATTACGCATAGATAGAAACTGGTGGAACTGCACTGCATTATTGTTCTGGTTGAACTGTATGGCTTGACTGACAATGAGAGATTCCTGGACGGCTCAACCATGTTCATGTCTTCGTTCTACCTGGAGTTTGTGGTGCCACCAGCAAGCAACCATGTCGGTCGAACATAAACAACAACTTTGTATTCTCTATGTTTATAATAATATACAGAAAGGGAATAGGTAGGAGAAAGAAAAAAACCTTGTAAACATTGCACAGCCACAACTACTGGAGTCTCACTCAAAACGTCATGAACAGGAACATGAAGCTTCCGAGTGAGAGAGAGAGAGAGACAGTAAAAGGAAAGTCTTATTTTATATTCCCTTTTTTTCTTTTCATTGGTAGATATAAAAAATGTAAATAAAATTCAAATGAAACCATACTTCAAACTTATTCATACAATCAAAAATTCACCGGCTAAATTGAGTATTCAAGGTAGAGGAGCGTAAAAGTCCAAGAAGATATTCATGTACAATGTACCTATTTATGTACTGTAAATAGTAGTACAGATACTACCCAAAACTTTAATAATGGGAAATTTTACATGCTGCTTAATACATGATGTACTTAGTTGCTGCTTTATACAAATTTGCACATTTAAGTTTTTGTTGTTTTACTTTTTACCAAACTACCACAAACTACTCATTATTTTCGCATATCTACAACTTTCTGTTTTACGTTAGACATCTTCGTCTTTCCACACTTTCTCCCACATTTTGAAGGATAAAAATAAAATAAACATTATAATCATGTATTGCGACTAATATTCCATGTATCCTTCAATACAAGTGCATTATGTATATTAGTGTATGGCGTATGGCGTATGGGTCTGCTGAGTTTTGTTCTGGTGCGTGTGTCGCTCATTCAGTTCGATTATACGGACATTAAATATGCTCCAAACTCAAAGTCCCCCTCGATTCATACATATGTAAGCGTGTCCATACGTATTTCCTGGATATACTGAGCACTTTCCATATTTTACTTTAATATTATGCATGTACAATGTACAGCGTATAGAATACCAGTATGTGATATGTATTGATGTACATATGTAACATGAGGAGTGAGCAACAAGCGGTAATGGATGTTCACGTTCATGTTCTACTTTATTGCCTAATTTTGCCCTGGAATGAATTGCCGCTTTCTACAATAATGGTGAATAGCTTGAATAATACTAGGGATGAATGATGATATGCACTTCGTTCAGTGTTCAATGTCCAATAAACGTTGTACATTGTACATACTACATACATAGATAATATGACAAAGAAATGAAAAGAGTGGCCACAATCCACAATCATATCCACAATATAATGTGTAATGTGTAATATATTAAATAAATATACAATTTCAAAGTGCACGAGGCGACGCGGCATGACACGATGTAAGTACAATAATGTACATGTGTAATATCCGATGAGGCAAGCCAATTACAAGCAACCAACCTTTTGCCCTCCAAAATAAATGTATAGATATACATTATACATACTTGCATATCAAGTCACATACTAGAGAAGGATAGAGGAAAGCAAATCAATCCAAATACATAATACACAATCATAGTTGATGGCTTACTAGAATATGTATATACCTATTTTTGTATGATGGAATAAGAGTAGAAAAAGTAGAAATCCGAATGAAACCAATTGGACGGTAATTGTTACACACACACACATACACAGAGCAAATATCAAACGATGATGATTTGAATTGACGGACAGATACATAAATATTATAAGCCAATTTCTCAACACACACATGCATCATGGTCGTGCTCCTCGATTTTATTTGGATTTGGAGTAGCTTTGTATGTGTATTTTCCTTTGTGTATTGAAATAACACAAACGGTGGAAAGCCATTGACAAATGGGGACGATTCCATCGAATTATTGGGAATTGTGCAAATACATTGGAATAATCATCTTGAGTATACACAATATACAGTTACACACGCGCATATGTATCTGTGTATTACCCGTGCTTAATATTGTATTACCAGCTAGTTTTCTTCCACTTTCAATCAAAATGGAAGCATTATCTTGGCAATATGTATTATGATTTTGTGTACATACTGGAGAAAGGTCAAAAGAATTTATTTATCTTTCTTATTTCTTATTTCAGTTAAAATAACAAGGATTACCAGTATAATAAAAAATAAAATTTGGGCTATTTTTATTCCAAACATGCTAAACGCGCCTGTATTTTACACGTTTTATCCTCAAGCATTTCCAACTATTTTTTATTTATTATTTATAAACATTTTATACAGAATTTCTGAAACATTACAATGAAATATGCTCCGCTGTTTAATATCACACTTGTTTACTTCAATTTATGTATTCCACGAAACTGATTGTGAGGTTTTGGTTCTATAGTAAACCTCGACAACAAAAACAACTATCGTGAATAAATGCATGCATAAATTTCTGTAATGATATATTAATATACATAATATTCACACGTGAAGACACCCGTCACCGAGCATAACATGACATCTCATCATATCAGATGAGAGAGAGAGAGAGAGAAATTTTTCCTGAAGAGCCGAAAGTAGGTTTGTTTTTATGAACGTGAATCTTGCATATAAACAATAGTAATAATGATGAAATTAAAATGCCTCTTGGACATGTAAAAATTTGAAGCTGCAAAAATATTCATGAAAAACGGATGGGGAAGAAAATTGCCCAAAGAACAAGAAAAAAACGACGATCATCATCATCATCATGACGGTCGTGATGACGGAGAAGGAGAGCAGGAAAACGGTTTGTAATCTGAGCAAAAATCGTCAAAATCATGCAAAGGAAAAGGAGACGAAGAGTCTCATACTCCCAAGTCATCAGTTTTTCTCTTGAGTTTGTTTTTTGCTTCGAGGAAAATTTGAATAGAGAGGGAGTAAAACGGTGTTGAGTGGATTTGGATGTGGAAAAGTAGATGCAGATTGAGAATCGAGGAAAGGGAGATGAAGATGTAAGCGAACGACTCAAGATCAACCATCAACACGGAAGAAGAGGGAAAAGATGAAGGAAAAGAAGTTATAGAAAAAAGAAGAGATGCAAACAGGAAAAAACACAGAACTCTAAAGAACATACGTACATCGTACATGCATATGTATGATGATGCGAAGAAAGAGGAACACAACTTTTTTCTGAGGCTGACTGCTGTTTGAGCGTAAAACTGTCTTGTTGACTCCAATGCCAACCTCAAGAGCATATACGCATGAAAAGAGGCGAATAAGGGGTGGAGAGGAAAAGAAGAAGACCAAGAAGAAAGAGAAGAAGAAGCAATTTTCCTATGACGATCATGTCGACGACATGTGCCGTCTGATTACATTGAGCTCAAGTCAAAGACTATATTAAATATCTATCAACATCTATTCTGCACACGCAAGTACGACTCTCGACTATGACTTTGATCATAATGTACTATTCCATGTGTACAATTATACATACGTGAACTATGAATTTTCTTACATGTGACGCATTTCTTCCTGCAATATAGCCCATCTAATAATAATAATAACAAGCAAGTCAACACAGAAGCTAGCCACAGTATATGTACTCAGTACTCATGATGATGACTGCACCAAAGCAAAGGCTTGAATTTATGAGCATGAACAGCAATACTTTCTGTCTCCTGGTTTTCTTCTACATTCTAGCTTCTAGCATTTTTCCTTTTGAATTTTTATTCATCAAACATGCACATGGGTAATATGTACGTATTATGTATAATGTATTACGCACGTACTTATTCAAGCACATATTTATTTTCCAGAAAACTTGTCTCTCCTTATTTTACCGAGGAATCTGCCTCCTCGTGTGTGTGCATATGACACATTATTATTATGCCTTTTAAGATTCCACAGTCTACATACATACAGTACGAGTACATAGTGCATACATACGTATGGACAACTAAAAGTCATGCACACATTTGACATGAAATTACGAGCCCTCCCACATACGAGGAAAAAAGCCTATAGGCGGCAGAGGAACATGAGCATACTTAAGTATGAAGCTATGAAGCCTCATCTCTATCTATGCCTATATAACTATAAAAGAAGTATAGAAAAGATCTTCCTCCATATTATCAAATACTAAAAGCCAAATTCTCTACATAAGTAGGTTCATGTATGTACAATGTACAAATATTAGACTTCAAAAGGACGAGGAGAAGACTAGAAAAATGCAAAGGAACGTAATCTAAATAACATAAAAAATACTCAGCTTTTCCTCGCACACTACACAGAAATATTATTTGTACATACTACATACACATAGACCTGTCGTCTGATACAAGCATATACATAAACATAAAAAAAGATGCGACTGTACTTTCCCCTTGCTCATCAAATTATGTACAAAGTATGCAGTAGGCTGGCTGCTTTTTGCCCGGCTTCCTGGTCCAGGCTTGAGCTTTCAGCATCTTTTTCCTTGTGCTCAGAGTTTTGTGGATCTGAAAATCGGATTTTTCCTCAGATGGAGTCGACAACCTAATAATAATAATAGTAGTAATAGCAATAAGTATGCCTATTACCTCAAGTCGTTCGAATATATTGGAGGAAGCAGACAACCATCTTGATACATGTCCACAGTTTGTATATATACATATGTACTTTGATGTGGAGCTGAAAATTCGGAATTTTGTATGTATTCTCATAACATGTTATACAGACCTGTTTGTGTAAGGGCTCTTGAACTAAACTACGAACACAGCACAGCTTTTACTGCCTTTCCTTATTTTACTCTGCTTTACTTTAGTATTACAGACCACCTCATCTCATCATCGTATACAGACGTGGACATAGTTTGTGATGCGAACACGAAGACTATGATACTATAAACTTTATGGGTAGGAAAGAGAGGAGAGAACAGATCAGGCAGCTCCAACACCAACACCAACTTTGATGCAAGTGAAAAGGGAGAGTATTAACAGGAGGCAGAGAGGGAATCTCTTCAGCTTACTTATGGAACAGGGAGCAGAGATCAAGATGCAGGAGCACAGAGACATAGAGAGAGAGAGAGAGAGAGAGAGTCATGGAGAATGTGAATGTGAATGCGTGGATGTTGAACATGAGGAGGGACAGGGAGAAAGATACACGTTTACGTGTGGAGACGTGCAAAAAGTATTGAGAGTAATAATAAAAGGCTCGTAAATGAGGTGTTTATAATGAGTCCATATAAATGCATGGAGAAACCATGTACGTGGCTGTGTACGGGGAAAAACAGGCAGGAGAGTTGCAAACCATCCAACCAGCCAACCAACCAACTAACCAGTCAGCCAGCCAGCAACCAACACACACAGCTTGGTTGTCCTAAAGAGTTTGTACTGAACAGGCAGGAGATGGAAAAGATGGGAGTTGGTAGATGGGCAACTAGGAACTAGTGAACACGGAACTGTATATGAAGCTCGGAGACGAGAAGAGTATCCTCCGACTAATAAAGTGAGAGTGGATGTCGTCGAAGAGATGGAGAATTCCAAGATGGAGAGAGAGACAGTAGCCGTAGCCGAGTCAGCGTCGAGCTGCAAGGCAATGGCAAAATGAAAAGGAAAACATTGGAGGAGATGTGAAAAGGTCGGGGACATGTGTAGCTATACATGTACATGCACGTGATGATACCTACATTTGTACATGGCACATGTATGTATATTAAAAGAAGACTCACGAACTATGTATATTGTATATACACAAGAAAACTACCCGGGTTCAAGTGGAACATGCAGAGCAAGCTTGTATTATATCTACACTTGCACAAGAGTTGGCAGTTTGTACATGTGTGCATGTTATGTATGTAATATATATGCACATATGCATCTATGTCGGTACGTAGGATGAGATCCCTCGGGTAAATTGGGCCAGCCAGCGAGTGAGCGAGCGAGTGTGGAGAAGCGGGTGCGAGTGCGGGATTCGGAATCGAGGAACAATCGATTTGTAATATATGCGAAAATAATAGAGTTTTTCAGCCTGCACACTGCACACACACATCCATATAGTTACAAGTACTTACACACCAAGACTGCTTTATGCCGCTGGGAAAAGTTCTATAGCACATACATGGCGAAGAACAAGAAGTAGAAAGTGTCTCTTTCTTTGCCGTGTCGTGATCTTCTACCGCTATACTGCTGCTGCCTTGCTTTTCCATCAAACTCACCCACGGCCGCATTTCATTTCACATTACTCCGTCCATAAAATCTATACAGTGCTCTTCACAACATTCGCAGAGCTTGCAACTGACTATGCTCTGATAAAATTCAGGGATTTTTTTATGCATAATAACATTAATACGAACAACTTACTGCATATATTAATGCGTAGCAAAAGTTTTTTGATTGTTTCTTATTCTCTATCTTCGTTGCAATTCTTCATTCTTCATGCTTCAACACGCCTTAGTTTTTTGCTTTCGGTTATGCTTGTTTTGAGTTGAGTTTTGGCGACACGAACATTTTCTTGCACTTTCAATTTTTTCGGTATATTTTTGTCAAAAACTTCATGTTTTCACGATGAAACATATTATGCCTCATTTTTTGTATTCTCTAGCTAAATATTTGCAGGACATGCGGCAGAAACAAGTTTTTATGTTTTATGCGCAAAATGAATATGTATGTACGACGAAAAAAATGGAGCTGAAGCCACTTGTTTAATATTTGATACTCTCACTGACAGGCGTATTAAATTTGGACGGGTATTTTAAAACACAGTTGTTTAGGATTTGGACAACTATACAGTAGTTTAGGGTTACAAATTAAGGAGTGAAATAAGTGGTTGGAGCATAATAAAAAATACAATGCAATTCGATCCGAGCCGATTTGATCCCACCAGATGATAATATGTGTGTTACAAAAGATATGATGGAAAAAGGTGCGAATGATTGAGCACTGAGTATTATTGACTAGATTGTACTTGTATCTATGTTTGTATGTATGTATGTATGCATGTACGGTGTTACATTCTCTACAAAATACACAAAATATGGGCAGAATGAATTGGAAAGGGAAATGGAAATGATGGGATAAAAAACCGTATCGATATAATATGTTGAGCAATAAGTATTCTATAATGCTAAACATAAAGTAAAGTGTATCTTCTGAATGATACGATGTGAGGTTTGAAGGCGATATAAAAAATGTGGCCATTCATTTCCATTGATGTGTTTTATATGGTATTTTCCGTCTGTATACATAGATACATATTTAATGGTAAACTTATTTGCTCCAATCTCCAGTGTCAAGCCAAACTGTGTGATCTATGTATCTATTGGCTCCCTTTTTCTTTTTTGATGAGGACAAGAGGGCCACTGGAGTTTGCCTAATGTTCACAATTCAACCTTCATGCACATATGAGTACATATTGGAAAAAGAACGAGAGAGAGAGAGGGAGAATAAGAGAGTTGAGCCCATATGTCAAGGAGAATAAGAATTGGAAGGACTCTGGAGATCCCGTATGTCAATCTGAACCTCCAGATGCGACGGTTAGTCAGGGCAAAGTTGCACAAATTGTTTCAATAGATATAGGCTAAAATTTATTGCAGAATCTTCACTGAACTTGTAATTGTTCAACAGAAAACCCCGAAATTTTGACCTTAATTATTTTCCGACATCTTGGTATTAATTTTATTGGCATAGTTAAATTTTTTTTTAATAACTATAATTTTTCCCGTATTCAACTACGTTTTTACTGGAATTTTGAAAGGGGTGTTAAATTTGTGCTTTTTTCAACAGTTACAAATTTCACCATCTGATTTTATTTTAAAACTTCCGATGAATTGTAAAATAGTACTTAAAATCCTAAATTGCCTCTACAAGTTTTTTCAGAAAAAATGAAAGAACATCGAATGACAATTTAGGAGTATGCACCTAAAATCAGGGACTACTGGCCTGACTGAAGTCGGCATCCCACATGCATAAAAACAGAAATACATATTCCCGCACAAATACATCACCAAGGGTCCAATATACAAGAATACTGCTCCCTACACAAGTTACAAGTTGGTATCCACATTTTACATGAGCTCCTGGAACTCTTTTTCTCTATGTACAAACTGACGCAGTGTCCATGTGTGTCAAATGTAAAGTTTAGACTTCCCCACAAATATCCGTATGCATACAGTATACACACAGATATTTACATTTACATCTGCAGAACCACATACATAAAATTCTTTGCTTAAATGTGTATGTAGTATTGTAGCATAATACATGAAGACTTGCCGTATTTTTCCCCACATTGAAAACAAAAGTACAAATAAAATGGCATGTACACTCATTCATAATGATAATGATAATAAAAATAATAATAATAATACTTTGTATGTATACATACTTCATTCTGTTTGAGGTACTTAAATTTTTCTATAGGGCTTGAACAATAAAGTCGAGGCAGGGAGACGGAGGCAAATCCAAAGTACACATAAGGAGAGAGAGTTGTGAGTGTATTATTTATACGGAATACCTAGATTACATTATTGTTACATGTTGTGTATGTTTGATATGTTCTGTTTGATCAGTTTCTCGTGGATCTCTCTCTCTCTCTCTTTCTCTCTCTACCGTACTTATACATTGAAGAATGGGTATCATAGCATATCGCATCACATTGCATTGTGTTGTATTGTATCATATTGAGGAATATACAAATAAGGGTCTCAACCCCTAACAAATTCTCTGGTGTTCCAACTTGGACCCTCAACTCAAAACTCACTCATGTTGTTAAACATAAACCCGGAGCTTATAGTCCTATGAAAGCAGAGCAACATGGAAATGAAACTGAAACTGAATAGTTTCCTTCTCCCATACTCACATACTTAAATACATATGTACATGAATTTCAGTGGCTGGTTGGTTGATTTTGGGTGGATTGGTTGGTTGGACCGACCGCATAATGTGAGCGAGGTGTCTATGACGGATTTGAATGATTTCTCGGAGGATTACACCCCATCAAAAGAAGGATATTCTGTGTGTGTGTGTGTATTTATGTACTGCTTACTGCTTTGTACTATGTACATGTATGTATATGTGGTCACACTGGAAAAATTTTTGCACCGGTGAAGCCACGAAAAAACTAGGCTGCATATGGCATTGTATTCAAGAGGATTTTTTTCATCAATGACAGATCCGCTGGTGGTCTCCTTCCCTCTCTTCGTCTCAATATTATTATACACGCTCTCTCGCCTCTCGACAAATCAACGAGAAAAGAGAATAGCTCAAATGTACTACACATATTATACATTTAAGTACATACATAAACAACATCACACATGTGTATTTATTTGTCCATGTCCTCGACATTCACATTATTCCACACGCTATTATTTTCATTGTACTCCCGTGTTGGTGTTGATGTTCCGGTCTGGTTTGGTTTAGGTTTTCTTACATATGCATCTTGCTTACACAATGTATACTGTATACTGTATACAATACATAGGGAAATGAATGACTGAATAGGTGAAACAATTTGACATGACGAGCCATCAACACTTTCTTCTCAACTTGGACAAACTGGCTCAATGCAATTCACTACAAAATATTCCTGCATTCTGTACGTGTATGTGTACTAAAGAGGACAATCGCCATGTGTCGATTTTGAATATGTGTACACAAATACGGACTTAACTCGAGATCTTTTCGCACTTCTTTTCTCTATACATATTTTCATTTTTATTTCCATTCATACCGTCGTTTCAATGTTTCATTCAGGAAGACTATCGAATGCCTTCCTCGCATTGTATTTTGTTTCTTACTTTTGGACAGCTCAGCATTTTCCAGGGGAAGGAATCAAGCGAGAGAAATACAGATTATCTGCATGAGTATGTTGGGGGCCATTCATAAAACAAAAATTCCAAACAGCGCCAGCTACATGGAATACTGAGTTTGGCTCTATATATTCACTCTCTACTTTGTATTTTTACTAGATTGTGTAGCTCAAGTGAATGAAAAGGTGTGAGAAAGGCAGGATTTCGTATTTTAAGCTGTTTTGCTTGGTTTTTGGTAGTATTAGTAAGCTTGTTGTTGTTGTTGGTATAGAGGAAAGGTGGTAGTGTGAGGGTTTTCGAGCATATTTTTTCAATGTTTGCTTTGTATTATACAAAATCTCGACGTTACGGACGTAGATACAAGTTGTTTTTAAATCTAAAAACATTTTGAATTTTAGAAAATTTGTTCTTTAAACAAGGCTTTAAGACACAAAAGTGCTAAAGAGGGGCAAATAAATGATCTCGTATAGTTTTTTGATAGTTTTGGCCAAGTTTCAAGCTTGAGAATACGCGTTCTGTACTTGGTAAATGTTAAAGAGTTGAGGAATAGTATGAATGAATGACGAGCTCATAAACTCATAAACAAGTGTAAAGTGATTGTTGATCGTGTTCACTTTTATGATGAAAGAGAGCAATAGGACTGAGACTAGGACTAGGCAAAAGACAAAGGGCCATTCATAAAGTCGAGTAGTCGACGACTGTATACTGTTTACTACTAGTTGGTGTGGTGCGAATAGGAATGTGAAACTCGAGAAGTATATCTCAAAAAGATGAGTAAAAAACAGGCGTTAAAGACTAATTAAGTCGAGTGAAATGAGGCGAACACACACTTTCAACCCATCCAACATCGAAAAGAGTGCAACAAACAAGATACACGACACTATACACAGTGCACAGTCAACGTACATAGTACATACATAATACATACATACACGTATACATGTTCTTTATTAGATAGTCCTCTATCATTATATTTATCGTTTAACACCAAAAGGCCGAAAACAGAGGCAAGAGCAGTGTGATAGTTTGAAAAAAAGAGATAAATTTGAGCTTTGAGATTTGAGCCTTCCCCAACATCAAAACAAGGAGAGTGTTCATATTTTATGCTCTATTCCCTTATAGATGCATACACATGAGCATATGATTATGTACACACTACACACGCATCATAAATATAATATAATGAATGAAGAATGAATGAATGAATGACTGCGGTGTCTATATGCAAAATAATGAGGGAGAACAGGAGCAGGGAAGAGGCAGGCTGAGAAAGGAAAAGCGAGAAGGGTTTCATCTTGTCATACTTTTCATGGTAGTTTGTCCAACCTCACGGCTCATTTAAAGTGTTTCCAATGACGATTTCCACGTGCAGTTCAGCTCAACTCTCAACCCGAGTTCGTATCATACATACATACATATAATATGCTGAACATTGAACACGCCAACTTGCATTTTCTACTCGTACATTCTACATACATACATACATACGTATATATATAATAATAATGCTTGTACATTATTTACACTCTGATTTTCTCCCTCCCTCTGAACTTTTAACTTGTTTCAATGCTCAAAGCTCATCTGTCTCCACTATAGTTACACGCCAAAGAGAATTTTCCTGCTCCTCCTCCCCCTCATCATCATCCCTACAATCATGTGTATTTGTACTCCCTGGTTCCATAAAATTAGTCACTATTTATGACACACAGTTCTTTTACTTATACTGTGTATTACTATACGTATACATTATACATGCAGCATCACACAATCAGAGTTTGAGTACTCATATAAAACAAGAAGCCCAATTTTTATTGTTTTTATCATAGTCTATCATAACTCGAGTATCACACCGAAAAAGTTACATATGGAAAGCGAAAAAGGGAAGGTTTTTCAAGTCGAGGAAAAACGTAATATGTATCTGTAGGTGTAGAAACTAAGTAAAATGTTTTTGTAATGTTCGACATCCAAAAGAAAATGTTGAGACGGAACTTTTTTTCAAGAGCAAAAGTAAAACTTCCCCTTGGCGGCTTTCTAGTACAGATAGTGATACGGCGAGCACTTTTTTAGAGGAGAGATGAAGGGTAAAAAGTAAAATTATGATGCATTAAATTTTAAACCGCAACAGTGCAGTGCACTTCAAACTAATATTACATCCATATTTTACATGTGAATGCATACGAACTTTGGTGTTTCACGACGTTTGAACTCTGAGTTTCATGAGAGTCTCGGCTTTGTCATGTCAGAGGTCCATATGCGTCGATTTCGTGTACACTATATTTTAAGTTGTACATGTACAATGTACATTGTACATACCTACAGTAAAAGTCAATGTCTTCGGCCGAGAGCTTAATGTTTTGAAGGGGAAAGCTTATAGTATCGTATGCAGTATACAGTATACAGCAAGGAAAAAGAAACGGAGGAATTCATTCATTCTCATTTTCATTTCAAGATAGACCAAAGAATACGACTGATTTTGAGATTTCTTGTCGGCACACCAAACTAAACCAAACGAAAAAAGGAGAACGACTATACATAATACATACCTACATTATATCGTGTCTAGCTATACGCAGTAAACATTAAACTATGCGGAACATTCAAAAAAAGTAAAGGAAAAGTTAGATATCATACGTACAGAACAAATATGCATACATCATACATATACACAATGTACAATATTTTGTGAATATTATCAAGTTGACATGATAGTTCCTCCTGATAAGAAGTAATAGTTGTATTTTACCCTGTATGCCGTGAGTAGTAGTAGTAGTAGTAGAATGGGTTTGCTACCCTAAATGATGATAAAACATTTATATAAATCTAAGCATGCAATGTAGGTACGTATACGTACATACTCTCACATATGCATACATGTATTTTACTGATCGTAAGCTTTGTGTACCGACTGAATTCACAGTGGAGATCACACTGCTGATGATTTTCTTCACGACGACTGACTCGGCTTCCTCCATACACATGTACTGATACATAAAATGTACATGTACAGTCGAGGAGAGAAAATGAGCCAGAGAAAATATCCGAGTCGTCGCTCATACTAAAGCAAGTGAGATAGACAGAAAGAGGGAGAGAGAGCGAGAGATCAAATCATAATATAGGGATAGTACTTGGGTTCCCTTTGGGTTGGAATGACAGAGCTTGGCATCAGCTCCATACATACATATACATATGTACAATGCATATAGTGACACAAACGGAGAAAGAGAGGAAGGGAGAAGTGTGAGAAGGAGATAGTGACAACGACGCTGGGGGATGCTTGTAGGTCACGATAAACTGAATGGGTCACTTAGATATGTATCGGGAAGTTGGGGCAGCAACGGCAACGGCAGCAGCAGCAGCATTGAGAAAAGAAGAGACGACGATCAAACAGCCTTCAACTCCGACTCCAGCTCCAACTTTGTACTCACCGATTGTAACTACATACGAATACACCGTATACGAGTGCACTGTGTGAATAAGAAATCTGAGCGCGAGAACTCTTTTTCTATGCCCCATACACACGATGCAGCACAACACACAACACAACAAAAGGCAATACAACACTGGAAAATGCCAATGAGTCTGTACTTGCTGCATTGCATATTGTATCTGTGTATTATCATCCAATCGAGAATTTTGAAGGAGGAAGACGAAAAAGGAAAAAATAATGTCACAACGACGGTTTCGCCGCATTTGTGTATTTTTTGTACAGGGGCCAGTGCACAGCTCCATATCTTTGCACTGTGCTCTGCACTACGTACGTATATGTATGTATACTCCCGCTTTTCAGTCTCCAGTGTTGGTGGTGCAGAGGGATTTTTATCTCGGTGCTTTTCAGGGATTTCCTCTTTTCACTCTGCTCCACTGTACGCGTATTTTCAGGGTATGTAATATATATGCGTATGTTTATGTGTGTGTGTGTGTGAATTCATATGCATGTACACACGGTGTATGTGTTTGGATGGAGGAGGATGACGGCTTATCTCCCCTGCCTGCTTCTCGGATCGGCGGATGTCATGCCAATGACAACGACAACGACGACGACGACGTCTTCCACATACACACACACACACACACCATACACTGTTCACTGTTCACCCTACACCCATACAGACATACCACTTTGAGCCAAGTCACCCTTTACAATGGAAGGGAGTCATAACTAGGCACATTTAATCGTGCACCCCAAAAAGAAGAAAAGGCTCGCTATCTTTTTCACTTTTGAGTTTTGAATCTTTGCGTCGGATGTGCCTCGACTCGCATATCACGAGATTCGTCTCTAGTTCCCTTTCCAGTCCCAGTTTCAACTCCAATTCCGATTTGAGCATCAGCTCAAATTCAAAGTCCTCCGTTGCCCCATTGCATTGTCTCTTGTCTCGATTTCCCATCGCGGACGCGGATGAGAACGACAACAACAAGAAGGGAAAAGTCGTGTGCAATCGAATTCAAAAGTCTCATGTCAACCACCAGTGTAAATAAATACAGATGGTGGGTATGGTCAAACGAGTGAATCACCACATGAAAAATCGCGCTGAAAGTATGGAGCATTGTAAACTTGTGAAAGCGAGAAACCTAAAACGCAGTTTTTAAAGTAGTCATCGAGCAAAAGTATTAGCGTAGCTTATTCTATTGCTAAAATCTAATAAGTTTTGTATCAGGCCAAGCGTCTTGAATTTTCCAAAATTTTATTCCCGATAGAAAGGTCAAGTGTATATTGTACATATAAATGTACCTGCTATTTAACACTATGCATAAAATTGATGTATGTACGCAAAGGACTTTAGATGAGGATATAAAACCAAAACACACATGGAAATGGGGATGTTGTATATTGTGTACAAGTACCATGTACTATATTAAAATGGACTATGCATTTTTATGCATACTATATTTTTGGTGGTGTGTCTCGGAAAATTAATGATACAATGAGTCTCGGCTCAGTCTAAGTTTATACTGTACAATATTACGTACTATAGTCAGTTCAACGTATTTGCAGGTAAGTATCATAAGTATTTATGTCTGTATAATGTATGTTGCCCATTTGTATACTGTATGTATGTTTGTATGAAATGAATAAAAAGTGTCAGAGCGTGAGGTAGGTACAAAAGCGGAGAGTCGGAGGAGAGATATTTTTTCGAGGATGATTTGTACAAGGGTGTAAAACGTCCTTTACGCTCGCACATATGAAATGGACATTACATTATCTTACATTATATTATTGCCGCAGCACATCTCACATCTACATAATATTAGAGATGTGAGATGTGAGTTAAAACTGTTGGAACTCTTCGAATGGGAGAATATAAATAAAAGAAACCGTTTTGGTAGTTGGGGTTTTCCCTTTTGGCTTCTAGTTACATCCTACATGTATGTATGTACATATGAATGATGCGTTGATGGTGGTTTAGTTTTTGGTTTTCTTTGCTTTGTTGCATCAACAGTGCATATGTAGTTGCATACATATTACATATATATAAAAAGATAGAGAACAGAAGAGAGTGGGCAGGTGTTGAATATAATGTGAGTATTATTGAGTGTGTCCATCTCTCAACTTGAAAAAAGAAGAAGAAGTAGAAGAAGAATACAACTCAGGAGAGTTGGCTGGTTGGGCTACTGCATCAAGCAGAAGAAGACGACGACGAGGACTCTCGAGTGCTGCGTGAAAGAGGTGACGGAGTAATTTGTTGTTGTTTTCTTTCGATCATTAATCAAGCGTAAAGTCAGAAGAAAAGGGAGAAGAACACAAGACCAAGACCAAGACAGAGAGGAAGACCAAGAAGAAAAAGAAAAGGAATAAGAATAGGAATAAGAACGAGTCAAAGAAAGATACAAAAGAAAAAGGTAGGGACCCTTTGGGCATCGGGAAAAGAAAAAATCATCATGATGCTCTTCTTCTTGTTCTTATTCTTGTTCTTCTTCCTCCTCTTGATGCCGTTCCTTGTTCTTGCTCTTCTTGTTGATGTTGATGATGATGACCAAAAGGAGAGAAATGATGATTTTTTCACGTCCACCCGAAGCCATCATGTAAGACATTTATATGTATGTGTATAAAAGTAGATACATAGATATAAGCTCATGGTCCGATTCAAAACTGAAATCAACTCACACATACCAAAGACCAAATAGAAACACACACAATACATATAGAATATATAGTACCGTGGATTTCAAGGAGGAGAATCAGGATGGGGATAAAAAGAAAGAATATATGCGTATAGGTACATAGATACAGGCAGGTAGACAACAACACGGATTGGACCCGGTTCAATTCATCTCACCCGTAGACTCACTCACTCCTCTGATTCTCGTCCTCCCATTAGTATGGCTTCCCATTGTTCTCCACAGCTCCATGTTTGCCAACAAGAACAACAACCATGTGTGTACATACATGTATGTAGGTGAACAACAAGCAACCAGATTCAGCCCATCATCATCGTCATCATCATCATTATCATGGTCCATAAAAAAATCTTTTTTTTCAAACATCATCCATCTCAACGGCAACCAACCAGACCAGCGTCAGAAAAGTAGAAAACCGCACAGTAATACACACACACACACACAGAGTACAAAACTTTATTTTTATTTACAATATTATAAAGGAAACCGGGCAGCACAAATGTAGGTACACAAGATACAGCCACGCCAGAATTTATTTCTAGGCTAAAGTTGAGACTAACAACAATATATTAGTACCAACTCATATGCATGAAGTTTATAGTATAGTCAATAGTCATAGTCTTCACTTTAAATATGATCTTTACTTGAAAAAGAGAAAATTTTGTGTGCATTTTCTATGTATCCACACAGCTGTGGGTGAAAGAGTGAAGTCATATAGAGTAATTGTCAAGTGACGACAATGGGAATGACAATCACAGTCAAAATCACAATGACATTGCCAATGGTGGTGACAATACACGGACCACGTGCGGCTTTTCACAGTCTTCAACACCAACTACATACATAACATGTGTGCATATCTTTTATCTTTACACACTACACACTCTACATGGACAGGTACAAGTAAAAGTGCAAGTACAGGGCAAGGGTGTGTAGTTTGTACAGATAAGACAGATGCAGGTAAAAACGTGTGCGTTACATGTAGCTGCAAGTGCCAGAAAATTCACTCGTTAAAACTTTTATCAGTTTTCAAAAGTTCGTCTCGATTTTAAACTCCAGGCTCAAGTGTTTTCTTTGATCTGGAATAAGAACAAAAATCAGGGCATAAACTACACAGCCAAAGAAACGAAATTTCATACTGTTCGTGATACTTTGAAGAAAGGTCGTCAGTTGTCAGGTTCTCTCACAATTAATGAATCCAGAGTGTAAACTCCAAGAATTAGCCATTAATCATGCTCCAGTTTTGATTCTGCAAAAGCTCACGTCTTGTCTTGATAAAGTGTAAACATATCTTGATATGTATCTAGTTATAAACATTTTTTTCTTTCATACCTTATCAAAAAATGCAGATATTGATAAAAACTATCATTTTCTGTAGATTTCAGATATTTCATACATATACGCATATGTTTTACAGTTCTGGAGGATTCCCAGTCACTTTTCTCGATCGTTTTATTTTTTGCCTCTGTGCTATAGGATAAGTCCTCTGTTTCCCCCGATTTTTTAGTTAACTGGAAGACAGGGACTTGATATTATGTACAAAGTATCTGTATCTATGTATCTGTGAGTGTGAGTATTTGTGTTTGTGTACGTATTTATGTATAGGGAGAGCAGAGAAAAGGAAGCCAAAAGAGGATTCCCACTTGCTGCTGAATTCCCCATCTGAGTTAGTTGTTAGTGGTCTACTCGGCTCGGGGAGTTGACTCCTCTCCTTTTCCAATAGTCATTTCCCAAAAGTTTTCCCTACACAATGTAATGTAAAGTACTAAACATACCAAGTCGCCTGGTTTTTATAACCGATTTTCGGAGAGTCAAGTCAAGTCGTGGAGCTCCACACCAAGTCAAACCAAACCAAACCAAAGCAAGGAAAGGAAAGAAAAGGCAAGGCAGCGAACCAAAGAGCCAAACCTGCATCCGCGAGATAGGACAAGGGAGGAGAAACAAGTCTTGTTCTCGTTTCTCCCTCTTTCTCCAGTGTAAATCGTGTTCTCGGGAGATAAGCGATATTATATAGGGAGAGCTCTTCCCTCTGTCTATGTACATATCTGTATGTGTATGCAATGTATATGTATATAATATGTAGTAGTTATGCATGGAGAGGGATTCTTCAATGGGGAAGTAAAAAGTAAGAAGATGAGAGCAAAGCCTGCCGTTTGGTTTCGTTTGGCTTGGTTTGGTTGCCTCCGCATAAAATAGGCAATCTATATGCATAGATTTTGGGTTAGGGGCTTTCTCTATTACTTGTGCCTCTCTACTCTCTACTTCCAGCTTCAGCTCTTTCTCCCTCCATTTTCAGCTGTTCCTCCGTCTATACATGTGTACAATGTACAACGACTGCAACGACTCTTCTTCTTCTTCTTCTTACTCGACTTGTTCCGTTTCTCCATTCTCTTTATTCTCACGTTTCTTCTCATTCTAGTGTCAGTTTTAGTCCTCCACTCTCTCCTCTCTCTCTCTCTTTCTCATCCTCAGTGTTGTTTGTTCATGCTGTATTTTTACTTTTTATTTTTTTTCTTCCACATTTCTTTGAATTTCTCTGTTGCTGACGACAAGAAGCGAAAAAAACCCAAACCAAAGTCAAAGTCAGTAGTTAGTCGAGGAAAAAATAAGGCACTGCTAGCCCGGCGTAGGCTTTGGCCTTATGTATGTATGCATCCAACTTGCTATGTAGTTGTTCTTGACAACATGGCAAAGCCTATACTATACACAATACACAACCAAAAGTAACGTATATTTTCTGTTACCATAACTCCTTGTTGGATCCTTTCGTTTTTTCTTTTTTTTTCATGAAAAAATTCTATGGAAAATCCCTTCTTTTTTCTTCCTCTTTTACATTGTATTTACAAGAGAGGGAGTGAAAAGACTGCTGAATTTTTCAGATTTCTCGGTGCCTATAATACCAAGCTCAAAGTAGGAAAAAGGAGGACGAGGAAAAAACGAAGAAGATGAGAGGATGAGGATGGGCTG
>JAQIVE010000230.1:0-45401 GCA_034698285.1 Sminthurinus bimaculatus | reverse complement strand
ATTGATACTTACATATTATTATTACGCATAAAAGCCTTAAAGGCTTCATCCGCACAAACTACCGATTGTATTCTCTCGTCTATCCTTTCTCTCTCTCTCTCTATCTCTCAATTTGAAAATTTAAAGCAATTTTGGGAATTTAAAAACAGCTATGAGGTCTTTATCGGTTATTAATAGGAACTCATTACAGACAAAACGTAAAAGTGAAATGTGAACTCAGAACTATTCATATTACAGAGAAACAGTAGCAATTTTTATAGACTGCTAATACTATCTTTGTTTTCGATTTCGATTGCTGTTGTGAATTCGGATTTTTTTATACACCAACACAAAGAGCGTATTTTTTTACAAATCTGTAACACAATTCACAACGGCGATTGATCTTCAAAAAGGAAGAGAGAGGTGATAAAATTTCATTTTGTTCGTACATTAGTACATCGTGCAGATATCTCAATTTGTTTAACTTTAAACATTTTTGCATTTGTATTAATTTTCGTGTGGATTCCACGTGTATGTAGTATGTATAGCATGTAGGTTGTAAAAGTGTAAAACTGAAAACAATAATAACAAATAACTTTCAACTATACACAACTCACATGTGTGCAAGAAATCCACACAAAACAATACAAATACAAAAAAATAACCAACACTAATGGGGATTACTAATTTTTAATACGTAATCTAAAAAAAACAAATAAAAAAAAAAGATGACGGTTTCAAAAATAAAAAGTTGTAAAAAATCTGTTGATTCGGAATCAGGGATTGAAATTATGTATAAATGAAAAGGTCAATTCGCGGTAAACTGAGCATACTATTATAATAAAATGTAAGTATGCACATGTCGTGCATTATTGCACATTAGATTTTTGCAAGATGAAAAGATCATCGATATAAATTTAGATCTATGCAGAACAAACAATCAGAGAGAGAGAGACAGAGTGCAGCATGTATTGCAATGCAATGCTTCATGTGTAGAAGCGAACGGGAGAAGAATGATATGTACGTTTGTGTGTAGCTTATTGGCGTGACGTCACTGCTTGTCGTATTGGAAAATGAGAGATTCCAGTTTTTAAGTTCGCCTTAATTTTTTCAAATTACGTTTAACCATACTTGTAGTGTCTTTTTGGCCATATAAACCTAAACGGATCGTACACTGGTTAATTTGCTATCATGTGGGCCCTTAAAATTTCCAAAAAAACTTAAGGGGACGGCTGCAGCACAATAAAAGTTGAATGAACAATGAACTATAGTAGTAGATGTATAAAGGTAAAATATGTATACACTATACACATTGCATGCATACTCTGTGATCGAATCTCTATGACAGCAGTTTTATGCACACACAAAGAGTTCCTGACTTCCTAAATTTTCGTAATTTTTTAAATAATTAATAATTAATTTATGGGTCAAATTTTAAAAAAACTAATTAATAGAGATGCATCTATATTCCTTCCTCTTTACAATGGTATATTTATAGTGGATGTGCATATCATGGTTACGTGTAAAAGTAAGGTTACACAGGGTAGTATCAATTGCAAAACATGTTAGTAGATCCAAAACCGCATCCACCCAAATGTACAAGTAGCTTCCTATATTATTTTGAACATGAAAAACTGAAAACTGTTTTTTGTGAGTAGCCGGTTGTCGGTACAGTTTAATCGAAATAAGAGAGCATAATCGAATTCAAAAAACTTCAGTGAATTGATTAATCGTTTTTAAGGAAAAGAGAGCACGACTGTACAAAGAAAATTTCCCATAGAGTTTCGTCCTAAAATTTGCTCTCAATCAAAGTAAACTAAGAAGGACACGTTTCCTAGTACAATAAAGATAAATAATAGACACGAGTGAGTCAACCGGTGCTCCAATAATATCACGTTTAAGAATAATTTAAGATGAGATGGTGTCTTAAAACAACACTTTTTATCACTAATCTTAATTACAAGTTGTAATTGTATTACAACGTACTCATGCTTCAAAGGTTTATATTATATGTATCTCATTATGTATGTATGTACATACTTCGTACTGCACATGTTTACACTGACTAAAAGTAAAAATGGAGATAAAGTTTGCTCCCGAAGCAGCAACCATATAGACATAATGTACTGTGTATAACTTAGAGCAATACATACAACACCGTTGCAAAACTATCGAAGAACCCATAGAAAAACAAGATTTTAGATAGTAATCAAAGTGTCACCTTGCTCAAAGTTTCTTGTGCATACATACATTGTGTCTCGCGTGACAAAACAAAGCATTGGCAGGGTACAACATTTTCTCTGAGATGTTCTGCAATCAGTGACGTGACGTCCTAAACACACAACATCAGTGACACGCCGTCGATATAACTAGAAAAGTCAGAAAACCTTTGCACGCAAATTGAATTAAAAATTGTTTGTCGGAGTTTTCAAATCAGGATACACAATACATATTCTCGAGTCTCGACTAGATTAAAATAGTCTAGTAACAATGAGCTTAGTCTACAGTCTTGTACATTTTAAATTTCGACTCCTGTTTGGTCCAAAAATTAATACAAAAATATTGCGTAAACTGTCAACTGACATTTATATTTTACACATATGTATGTATACGGAGTGTAGATTACAGATGATCTCGATCTTGTCGCATTGATTTCGTAGGAACACTACTAGGATGCCTCCTCAGGGGCTGTGGTTGATTCCCAGTGGGACTATTACTATATGATAATAAAAAAATCATATTTAGTATCCATTTCGAGTATGGAGTGTACTAATATTATTTGCTAAGCAAGCTGTTTTTAGTTTTGTCCTCTGCTCCATATCGCATGTTTATGAAATGTTTATGAGCAAAAACCGAAATCTTCTACTTACCACATTAGATAAATACTGGCAATCACAAAGACGACGAAGGCACAACCCACTCCTATCATTGCGTACATCCAGAGGTTCAATTCATTGTCAGCTGTTTAGTCAAAAGTAAAATTAACAGATGATTGAGCCATTAAGAATGTTTTGTATTATCCTTGCTTGCTTTGTCAAATTATCAACCAAATTGGTGTAACTTACGAGGCTGGTAGACATCGACAACTGCATCCGCCTTGATATTGTCCATGATCGTATAGAAATTAATGAATGAGAAGAATTTTTGAAAATAAAAGAGCTTTTAAAACAAACCAAAAAAAAGTTTTTTTTAATGGATGCCTTATTAGACAGGAGAAAATTCAAGGGCCAACGGTAGTAAAAATGCTACAAGAGCCTGGTTGTTAGTGTAAAATTGTGTGTATGTTTTAGAGGAAGAAAAATACTGGAATTAAGCAGTATATACAATGTGTACTTCTGATCTACGCAAGCTGCAACTAATAAAGTCAACTACTTTTTGCATTTGAGACTCTTAATAATTTGCAGACGCAGTCTCACACACTTTGAATATCATGCAAGATAGAAAGAAAGAAGGTAAGAGACAGACTGAGAGACAGAGACAGAGAAAGAGAGAGCGAAAAGCTGGAAGATTCTGCAAAATCGATCGGCGCAGATGTTTTGCAAAATGGTTTTTCTTTTCGCCTGTGTGCCTTCCTGTCCTGCCACTGTGAAATTCCTCAAATTCTCTCATGTCTGTAAATTGCAAATCTTTGCCAATATCTTGAATTTTTTTCGCCAACTATTATTCTCGTTCCTTTTAGTTTGCTTCCATAGTTTATAATTTTTGAATATTCCATTGAAAATACCATACCATACAATGTCAGCTTCATGCGTGCGCTGGATAATCAGGAGGATATTGCAGACTTATGTGCATGTTGTGCGAAAAGAAAGTGCATCCATATTTCAACAAATGGTAGCGTTACAGACCAAATTCAGCATATTATATACATTACGTATATGAAGAGGAAAAATGGTTGAAAGCATGGTGACAATCTTTTAGATAATCTCTGGAATAATTGTTCGCCGTGCAATATGAACCTACATACATAGTTTTGAATTTG
Organism: Sminthurinus bimaculatus; assembly: GCA_034698285.1. NCBI lineage: Eukaryota > Metazoa > Arthropoda > Collembola > Symphypleona > Katiannidae > Sminthurinus > Sminthurinus bimaculatus. The sequence continues at coordinate 41,443 of JAQIVE010000230.1, read as the reverse complement.
ACTGCTCAAAGCTTGCTACTGTTGCTTGATAAACAGTATGCAATAGCAGTCGACACAGGGAAAAGGTTACAGAGAAAGTCATTAAATTCTGGAAACTTCTCCTTTATTTAGAGCTGGAAACTGATTTGTAATGATAAATACAACTACCTAGTTACAAATAGACAAACGAAAGTCAATAATACATAGATATGATACTCTTCTAGTTTTTCAGACTAAAACCAGTATAAGGGTTGTTTTCTTGTAAATCTTGTACCACCATAATATTTATGCATTCACATCATTACTATGCAGAACTGACATACAACTTGAAGGAAAAATATTAGCATACTGATACGCAGTTTTCGATTCAAATCAGCGTTACTAATCCTGGCAATCTTCATAGAATTCATCATGAGATAAATATTACATATTGTATTATTTACAATGTATGTGTATAAAGCTTCGAATATTTCTCCAGTTGTTACTTCAAACTAGAAACAACAAATCTCTGCTTTAAATTAAACCCACGATGCTGGAAAAAAAATCAAATTTTCACCGCACAACAAGGTCATAAATTGTGTAGAGTGAGACATAATGAATGTGTTGTTCGTGGAACTAAAATATTAATATGCGCAAAAGTTTTTCAGTACACTTTGAAGCGAAATGTTACTTCTACGGAAGACATTACAAACTGTGCGAAAGTAACTTTGGAAAATAACATGGACTTATTACCATTCTGTTCTATGTATTATTTCTGATGATCATTTAAACTTCTTTCGTGTGCAGAGATTGGAATATGCGGATATATAAGTGTGTGCTTATACATAAAACACATGCACATGGATAATTTAAATGCCTCACTTGATTTAGAGCTCCTGTAGCTCAGGTCACTGGTTAATACATTAGGAAAACTAGAAGAGCATTTAACTTTAATTTTTGCACCTTGTGTAATGTGTAAAAAATCTTTATTTTTATGATTACAGTATGTATTACGTAATCAGAGGAAAGGCAATATTTTTACACGCATGGATACATAAATACGTACATGGATAGTAAATAAACATATCATAGAGAATCAATTCACTAATTCTTTCTGTATCATGGAAAGGTAAGAAGATGCCCTTGAAAGGAAGTATGTGTATGCCATTTGGGAAAAAACTTGGGGGTGACAAAATGTTAATTTTTCTTTTCATTTCAAGTAAAATTCCTTCTTCACTGTAGGATATACCAAGCATATATAATAATACACAGCATATTATAGCAGCCAATGTTTAGAATATTATATATACTTGTGTATGTACAATAAAATGTGTAAGTTTTGAACACATGATCAGACACCACACAAATACATATCAAGAGCACAATAGTGCTGGCTACCTGAGACTGGATTTCATATTCATGCTATGTGCTATGTATTATGAAGATTATTATGTTACACCTATATTATATTTGCATTGTTGAAAAGAATGGACTGGCATGGAAAACAACAACAATCATCCTCTCCTGCGTGGTATAGTTGTTGTTGTTGCTGTATCCGCACTGTAAATACCATACAATATGTAGTTATTTTGTGTGTATGTTATTATTACATAAATTGATAGACCATTTATTCAGGCGCACATTATCAACTTGTAACGCTGCCCTTGGCAAGGGTCAACCTGAAATGAGCTTTGATTCGAGTATCGAGTATGCTTCGGAGAACAGTTTAATTTGTAAGTATACAGCATATTACAATAGAATGATTGTCTTCTATAAATGTATAATGTGTATAGGTATGCAAAGTAATATTTAGATAAGCTGAAATTCTTAATTCTAATGTGATTTTTCTTTTTTGATAACATATTGGCATACATTCCTCTAGCTCTTTTCGATTAGTTTCAGATTACATGTGTCAATATCCCTATCAGATTCTGTATTCTGAATCAAATTCATATTGTGATGTGGTAATTATACCTCAACTGTTGTATTAGTGGCAATGAGACACACAGCTACATACATTTAACTAATACACGCAAAAGCGCAATATATGTATACAATAGTTACTCTTCATCGTCACCATATACGTTTGTACAGTCACGTTGTAAAATTTGCAAAAAACCCTTTGCAAGTGATCAATAATTAATAACTATGTATGCCTTGTGCATAATAGCTGGGGAAGTCTCCTTTCTCCGTACTTGCATTTCTCCTTTGTCATATTACGCCTGTGATTCTAATTGTGGGCATAATGTGAAAAGCAAAGACAAGGCACGATTTAGATAAGTTAGTGCAGAGCTGGCAGCTTAAAATTTAATACTTAAAATTACCGAGTATATATACAGTATGTATACATTGGTACTATATGGTCTCAATAAATTTAAATGACTCCAAAAAGACGACCAGGATACAAAATTACATTTGTGTGATGAGTTTTAAATGTACTTTTTATCACAAAGCTATTTATCTTTGTTTCAGGACAATTGATAAAAGGATAATACAATAAGTAATAATACGAATTTAAGCTGTGTCTTCTTATTTCATGTACAATAATGTAATGTGTAATAGTGTGATAATACGTCAGCTCTGTGTCTTCTCTTTGTACAGTGAGGCAATCCTTAAAGTTGATGGAAATGGACGAAATGTCCATGCGCTCAGTTTCTTGGATAGTTAACATTTAGTTGAAGTGCCACTACATGCAATAGCTATATATACTATGTAATACACAATATGTATGTCTGCTCAACAAAGTCCATGCACATTGAACATATTGACACTGGCCATAAATTAGCAAGTAGCATGTGACATCATTTTGACCTCCAGGCTCACTAATAAAAATCATTCCTGTGCTCAGACATTAAAAAAGGTCAGGAATTATATTATACAATATTGTTATAATGGTGAGTGTCAATATTACCGTCATTCATTAATGGAAAAATCGTTCAGAAAAAGAATACATAGATAGCTAGGTATTATTACGAGTTATAATAAGCAGGAGACGTGTTGCAGTTGCAAAGTGACAATAAGAGGTCATTTTCGATGGGCACCAAGAAACAGTTTATGACCATCTATTGTGTTGTAAATTATATGACTTTTTTGTCCCTACAAACTATATAATATATTGCAAAAGGGCTTTCGTGTATACATATTATTATTAATTATTCTACGCCTTTCCCTCTCTTTGAGAAATACTACGACTGCCAACAATTGAAGTTTACAAGCCTAAGGGTCTTAACAGGGAAATCCTACAAGATACTTGATACACAAATAAATACTTATCACTTATATTTATGTACCAAATAATAGTACTGACCGATAACATTCATTTTCATTTTCACTTTCATCTTCAGGACGTAGGCGAACGGATAAAAAGAAAAAAGGGTTGCATCTAATTGTAGTGATCAAACTCCGCCGCTTAATAAGCATGCATATATGTATGTATGTATATTTTTATAGGGCAAGAAGAATTGAATTTAAAAGTATACATTATGTATGAACGACATTGTGCACTGAATGCCTATAATCCCATGCAAAGCAATTAGCGCATTTGATTACTGAAGACTGTTGACAAAAACAACTTTACCGGTTCTTTTGAGCAATATAACGAAACTATATGGTCAAAACTGCATAAAATCGAAAATATAATACAGTGTACATAATACTGATATGTATTATGTTTAGGAGTTATAGGCGATCAACGATCAACTTAAGAAGCATTCATTCCCTGCTGGAACACATTGAAGGTTATAATTTGTCGTTTGCACTTTGTGTTTCCAATACATTAAATACATATTATGTATATCCTGCTTTCGTTTACAGTCCATTAACCATTAACAGATGCTGCACAAGCACATTGTATGTTGTATGTACCTGGAAAACTTGCCGCAGTTTTGAGTTTCGATGATAATTTTTTCTTGCTATTTCTTATGCTTGATCTCATGTGCCCCTGTCATTAGGAGAAACATGGAAATAGATTGTAGACAATCACCATGTGCTATCGCCATCGCTGTCCTTTCAACTGTGTGGTGCTGATGATGACGACGACAAAATTAACTGTCCATTAAATATAAAATAATATTACCGTACTGTATGAGTACGGATGACGAGCATGAACTTCAATCTTCAATAGGATGATATAATCTTGTTGTTATTATTCTTCTTCCCTCATCAGCAAGTTGAGTACGTTCATATGTTTGTAAGTAAGTATGTACGCAGAAAATTGTACTTTTGGTAGTCAAAGGTGGTAGGTGATATAGACCCACAATGAAGGGGAGAAGAAAGGAAATAACAAGAATACAGAATGTAACATAGAACATAGCTATATTGCAAGTACATAATATACATACATAATGTATGTACCTCCTTTACTTATGTCATTTTACTTAAAAGCAACAAGTCTGTAGACTGCGTGTACCAAGGCACATAGAAACAAGTTATTATGTATCTCTATAGTCCTTATACTAATATTTTTGTAATTATATCATATTTAAACTTAATATAACATATTATAATACAGTAAATATCCGTATCTGTGTACCAGAGTAGAAGGAATATTATTCTTGACTTTGGCTGACAATACATACAGATACAGACGCATATGTATTGAATTTATAAGAGGCTAGAGGACGATGGTCAGAGTAAGAGCCAAAAGAGTCAAAAGAAAAGACAAGACACTTGTATGTAACCCTCTCTCTCTCTCTCTCTCTGCTTTAGTATGCACAAAACATATTCATAACTATTTGACTTGATATTTGTAAGGCAGTCTTGACGGAGAGAGGACTTGGTCATCATCACACAACATACATAATATAACATAACATAGCCATCACCAAAGGCCAAGAGCAAGTCAGGTGAATAGTTGGAACTGATCTTCAATCAAAGAACAACAACAACAACAACAGTTGATGTGGACTGACTGGCATTAAACTTCAAAAGCAGTTTCTGTTCATTCCTCATTGTTGTTGCAACAATATTATTATTACCTGTGTGTTTGTTCCTGTCTGAACACAAGACCGAGTGGTGGGGAGTAGTTCTTGCGTCTTGTTTTCCATGTGATTCTGTTACTCGGTCGGTTAGTGTTACCTACATTACATCGATACATATTGACGATTACAACTGCACTAGCTGCTGTACTATTACTCTCTCTCTCTCCTTCTCCCTTGAAGTGCTGTTACAAACATAAACACAAACATATAGCATGCATACATAAGTACACTCGTATTATGTACTTACTTCCCGATTTTTTTCGATCGTTTAATGAACCTTTGTGAGTGGTCGTTGTTATGTAATTCATCATCATCGTCATCCAAAAAAAGTTCTGTCGCCTTAAGCCTCAAGACACAAGTCAAGGAGGAAAAGAATAAAAGTTCAACTGCACTGCATTACCTGCATCATGTTAAGACAGCTTTGAAGTCGTCTTCATTCATGCTTTGAATTGTGCAACAACATTGTCGTTAATCGCATCGGCTCTCAAGTCAAGTCAAGTAAAGTACTTGGGGGTACATACATATTATCAATTATCACACCTCTCTCACTCAAACCAGGTTGGGAAATAAATTCTGGAACTGAACTAAACCAAACTGACCCAATCAAACAAAGTGGAATTAGGTTGTTGAATCCAGCTTGTTGCTCTCGGATAATATTATACATGTTGTACAAGTTATTCTTATTGTGACAAAGATCGTGTGGACTGTAGACTATTTACATTTGCCATTTATATTTATACATATTGTTATTCGATTATTAGTTCGTGTTTGTTTGTTTGTTCGTTCCTTCGTGGACACTATGCTGCAGATTGATTCTCAAGATAAAAAGGCTGGATGAACTCTGTTCTGCTCTGCACGCTGGGGTAATTATCACAAAAATGGTTAATTGTCCTGTGCCGTTCCTTCCAAAAAGACAGCAAGCCATGAGAAATGAGAGAGCTTTTGTGATTGAGTCAAGTTAAACTCTTTTCCAGCAATAGTTGAGAAGAGCTTTTCACTTTCTGCTCAAGCGTTTGAAACAAACTGCAAAGTACTGCTGCTTATGTGTGTGTATTTCGCGTGCTCGCCTCAAACACATGTGAAAGACGTCAATGTAATATACTAGAAAAGTGGAAGAATGACGTGATAATATAACTACACTATTACTGTTTAAATGTTCGTGTTTAGTTGAATGAAACGCTAATTGCTATAAAAGTGTGTTTGCAAATTTAATTTAGTAGAAAAAAACTGCATAAAATGGCCAATATTTTCAAAATCATCGGCCTGATTTTTCTGGCCGTTATAAAGTTGGTAATTAGTCAAGTTGTCACCATAATTGTGATTCCATTAGCGCTATTAATATGGCTCGTAAATTCGGTGCTGATTCGAAACTGCATCCGGCTCTACTTGCTGGTTCGGTATCGGGGAAAAGTGAAGCTCGTGAGTGACAGTGGAGATGCCATGTTCGGCTATAGAAGCAATGGAAATACTCGAAATATTTTAATAGCCATTGAGGTGGACCAAGTTCCGGATATTAAAGCCAGAGCTAATCAGTTTGAGCAAGAAATTATTCACAAGAAAGTGTGAGTTACATAATGTCTTATATGTATTGTGATAGAGTAAAAACCAAATTACTCCAGCTATAGGTTTTTCATTGAAAAATAATTTATTGAATTAAATGAAAATTAATTAAGGAAGGTGTAATAATGATGTAATAACTTTTCACTTGACTTTGACTTTGAATATTTGCAGGAACAACAAAAGACCTTATGAAAAGCTGATGTGGATATTCACGCAGCATCTTGGCTACTTTTGTTGGAAATTTGATGAGAACTTTGACATTCAAAATCATTTCTTAGTCATCGAGAAGGACAAAACAGTGACACAGGGTCGACTTCACGAGATTCTCGCAGAATGCAGACATGATATGGGTACAGAGCATCCACAATGGCAGTTCCTGTTTATTCCTCGCTTTCTGAATGCTGATGGAGTAGAAACAAGTTCTATAATCTGTCGATTCCATCATGGTATGAAGATTGTGTTTTTTCTCTCCTTCTCTTAATCTCTCTCTCTGTCTCGCTTCAGTGTCCTTCTGTCTCATTTTTATACTTTATACTTGTATTTTTCTTTACACATCATACTAATATATCGTCTTTTCCTTGTCATTATGCAAAAAAAGGAGTTTGCACAGAGGCAACAGTTAGCAGTTAGCATATTATTCAATCAAAAAAACGTTTGCGCACTTTTTGCGTCGAAATGATGCGTGAATTTAAATGAATTTCGACTGCTGACAGCAAACTAGTATGAACTGGAAAATTTCAGAACAATGAATAAATTTTCTCTGTATTATGAAAATTCTTTTAACAGGAATCCTTGACGGCATCAGTTTCGTGCTTTTAGTGTCTCACTGCTTGGGCGTTTTAGTCCCGGAGGATGCCTTTAAGAATAGTGAGCCGGCAGCAACTCAACCGAATCACAAAACGTTCCCATACATTTTAAATCCCTTGACCTTTTCAGTGCCCCTAAAATACCGGATCATCAACAACATAAATTGCGTCCTCTTTGGATTTTACCACTTGCTAAAAACAATTACCTCGCCCACAAATCATTGGAAGCTGCGGGAGAAATATCCAGGACAGTCCAAGAATTACGACTATTGTGACAAGATTGACTTGGAGACGTTGAAAGTCATTCGGAAAACTTGCACTGTGTCGGTGCCCTCAATATTGTCAAGCTGCTTTCTTCAGGCCCTGGAAAATGTAGTCGGAGACAGAATCCCGGAGCGAGTCAAATTGGGCCATTCTCTTGCCTTCCTCCCTTATCCAGATGAGTTTTTTCACAATCGATTCACCCTCATGTCCGTTTCCTACCAAAGAGATTCCACAGGGGCAAGTCGGATGGACAAAGTTAAGGTTTGTGGAATTTTTTGCGTTTAATTCTGATTCCGAGGCTATTGTGTCTGTTGATATATTTTTTTTCATAACAAGTTCAGGTGTATAACGTTTAACCTGTTTGAATTTTTAGGCCTACCACCGCCAAAGTAATTTAGCCCTACAAGGACCGGAGCCGTCATTATATTATTGGTTCTTCCAGTTTTATGGCAAACTCCCAGCCTCTTTTTTTAAATTTCCACTGAAAAAAGCCAGATTTTCCTTTTTCTTGAACAACCTCCCATTTTCAAGGTAAATCTTTTCAGCGATTTCGACAAATTACAACTAGTAGAAAAGTATTCTTTAAAAAATATAGATAAAGACAAAGTTGCTCTGATTTTTGTCATTATAGAAAACCTTTAAGCATATGGGGTAGCCGCATACTTGATGTCAAAGGTTGGCCACCATTTACAACTGATGCGGGAATAGGGGTAACATCAGTTGGCTATTGTGATACAGTATACGCCTGTGCTACCGCTGACTCATCCTGGCTCACAAAGGATGAACTTAGATTGGCAATGATCGAAATGTCGAAAGAAGTCTCCCTTCTAGCAAGTGAATGTCGACGAGAGTCAGTATAAAGTATACCCGTTATAATGCTATGTAAATTATAAAATAAAATACGATTAGTATTACAAACATACATAATACATATACACAACATATTATATTGTCGACGTCCAGTAATACTATACCAAAACCCAAAGCTCAATTATTAATAATTAATTCTTAGGGCATACAATTATAACAATATTATGTATATTAGGTATGATAATATAATGTACTTTTCATACTGTTACTATTATTGTCAATTTATACATACTACAAATTAGTGAGATTTTGAACTGTCTGAACTCCTGATTTTCACAATTTCAGTGACATAATCAGAAAATGTTTGCATGATTTTAAGTACTTATATGAGAACTTATAACTTATGTTGTAAAATGTGCACATATGTATGTTCATGTTGATACTCTGTATGAGCAACTTGCATATTTTCAAAGTATACCATTATAAATAATTATAATATTAGTTTACATATGTGCGTATTTGTGATTTGCGTATCTCCATTTCGTAAATGTGCATGAAAGTAAGTAAGTAAGCTTGTGTGTTTGCTGTGCTCAGTTATTATTGTTTATTATTATACATTATATCTCATAGTTATGCCGTAATTAGTTTGTAATGTAAGTATACATACACACCAATGCTATCAAGTTTATTTAAAGAAAAGCATAAGCCAATAAAGCGTTTGTTACACTATTACATATTATAATAGTTCAACACACACTTAAAATACATTAAGAATTATTATGAAGAATGTGAAAGGGGAAAATGTGGGGATTTTTGTTTATTTCATTGTTGGCATTTTGCATTGAACGGCATTTAAATTTAGAATATCAAGCAAATTGAACGGTAAACCGCATCCTTAAAAAGATTAGGTTCAAAACTGGTAGATACGAGAATATAAAAATAACTCTCGCAGCAAGATCGTGTATGTAAAAGCATCAAGGTGTAAAAGAAAGAATCAGAGAACGAGAAAGCTAACCATACAACACACGAACGAAAAAAAAACGAAGCATGCCACAGGATACGCATAACGCATAATGGCATATTTAAAACATTACACACTGTGATGCACTTTACGGGCACGCATGGAGCAGTATGCTATGCATAGGAAAAAGCAGTACGGCATACGAATATAATGACAAGGAACGAGGAAAATGTCGACCACTTTTATTTCATTTTGTTTTGCCCTGTGTTCCCATGGTAACAGAATCGATTCAATGCATGTTGTATCCAAATACCTAGAAAATTGGAGTGTAAAATATTGGAATCAGATTCAAACTTCTGTAGAACTTGAAAACTTTCATTTGGATTTTGACTTATTTGATTTTTATAAGCTTTTGTGCAGTTCCATCGAAAAGATTGACAACTTGTACTCGTTGGAGGAATTTTGCACTTTTTGTACCTATTTTGTACAGTTTTTCCTCTGTTGTTCCTTGTCCTTTTTGTTCTCCTCTTTCTGAACGGTACGTAATCTTATGTAATACCGACTTGCTTCTCCTTTGGTGTTCCTCCTCTGCTGTTCAACAATAATATTTTCATACTAATTGCGTTCTTGAGACAGTTCAAAGTTCCATTTTCCCTCCTCCTCCTCCTCCAAAAACTGTAGACAATTTTGATAAGACGTAAACATCATCATCAATCAAAATGGGAGAAGAAGTGGATGCGGCTCTGATAAAAAAAGTGAAACAGACACAGGAGGTGCTGTCAAATTTCATAAGGAGACCTCCACTCACCGAGAAACATCTGATTAAACCTCCTTTCCGATTCATACACGACATCGTCATGGCCGTAAGTGAATCTTGCCTTTCTTGCTGTTTTAGAATTACATACTTACATACACACATGCACACACTATGGATTTTAGATTAAGGAAGAAACGAACAAAACAACAATATTAATATTCTGTACAGTAAACTAAGGCATTGTGTATCCTATAGAAAATACTGCCATGTAACGATTAACGATAAGTTAAGGATTGTTATGCAAGGGAAGCAAACTAATCCCCAATTTTTTGTTCATAATATTAATGTGTTGTTTGTGAACCATTGTTGAGATAGGTTATTGACAGTACGGGTTTTCTATATGGGCTGTACGAGGGTGCAGAACTAGACGCCTCGTCCATTACCACTAGAGAAACAAAAACTGCATGGATGCAAAAACTGGTCGAAGCACTGAGTAAGTTTATTTAAAAAAAACTTGAGCTTTAAGTTTTACAACGCGTACGCTGTACACTGTACAGTATAACTAACAGAAAAAAAACATTAACGGTTAACAATGTGCATGTCAATTGTCAATATTACATACTTTTACATGTCAAATCGTGCATGATATTATTGTACATAATGTTACCCAATGTTTGTATAGAACTAACCACCGGTGAGGAGGTTGACGTAAAAATATCGAAAATTCTTGCTGGACAAGAGCCCGCTAAAACCAATGACCTCCTTATCTGCCTGGGGAATGCCTTGTCAAAGAACCTGAACAGTGATAAAGCCGTCCAGCAAATTAATGGCAAGGAATTAATTAGTACAAACAAGCTAAAGCCATCCACTGACACCAAAGACAAGAAGAAGAATACTGCTGCAGCTGCAGCAAAGCTCAAAGTGCATAATAATTACAAATTGAATGCATATTGAATTGAATTGTACATATATGTACACAAAAGTTAAAAGTGTAGTAATTATTTGTTCCATTATTTTACACATGTTTCAATGAACTTTTTTAGGAGCAGAGTCCTTACAGTACTTCAAACGCAAGCAAGAAGCCCACAAAAGCACCTTCAAAAGCAGGAAATGATGACAAGGCGAAGGCAAGATCGAAACCCGGAGACGCTGCAGCAAACAAAGGTCCAGCTAAAGATAAAAGCAAAGCTGCTCTTTCCAGCTCTCCCCCAAAGTAATAAACAATAATACATTAAAATATTGTGCAACATTAATTTTTTATTTTTTCAAAAAATGGATAAAACGGAAAATTTTGAAACATTATTTCATTTTTTTCAGAGGCGCCGGGATGAAGTCACAAGGTAGGCAAGGTTCAAGTGACCGACTGCTCCCAAATTCGCAAAAGGCTACGGGTAACAAGGCAGCGAGTGGTTCGACTGAAAAGCCCCCATCTTCCTCATCCTCTAAACAGTCGTCGTCAAACTTGGCTGCGGACAAGAAGGGATCTGCCCGACCATCGGGCTCGATCGATGAGACCGGACCCCCTTCTTTGGGAGAAGGTGATGCTGGAAATGACAACGAAATTGTAGGACATACTTCAGCCGTAGGCTCCAGACGAGGATCCATGTCAACGGCTTCTTCTGCAGTCCAAAAGGAGGCGAGGGAGGCAAGTAAATACGGTCGCCAACAGCAACAACAACAGTCCCGGGGTGGAGCAGCTGAGGATCCGAATTCTCTGTCAACAAGACCGGCGGGAGCCTTTGCCAGTCCTGAAGCTCATGCTGATGATGATGCACAAGCTCAAGCCCTGGGTGAACTTGATTTTTTATTGAAAAAACACGGTTATGAGAGTAAAACAGGAACCAATGATGATGATGATGAGGATGAGACGAATGGTCATCAGCTTGATGGTCATGGTTCTCAGCTTGTTCTTGATGATGATGATGATGATGAAAATGCAAATACAATTGCAAATGATACAATTGAAGGGGAGGGGAAGACTGACAGTCGAAATAATAATAATATTCCAGGTTCAGCCATCAAGGAATCGCTCAGCCGCAAGGTAAAAACGACAGATGAAAGCACTACTACCACCACCACCCCCACTACAACAACACAACTAGCCGTACAAATACTGATACAAACATATCGTACAAAAATTTATTTGGTACATATGCATAGAGTTGTGTCTGTATTCAAATTCAATCAAACATGATATAGTTGTTGACACTTCAGCCCAGAGTCAAATCAGGTTGCAAATTTTCTATTAGCATGCCCATTCAAAGTGATGTGATTTTTGTGTAGATTTTCCTCTTTTCCCTTTTAATTTTCTCATTTTGTTCAACTACATAATCTTGTTTTTTAAAATTTTATTTTAATTCTTGGAAAAACCTAGAAAATGCATGAATCTTGTCAATTTCTTTGTACTGCTATCCCTTTTCAGTAATATGAGCTTGTATCGTGATTTTTTAGCTTTAAAAAAAAATTAAAAATTAACTTTCTTACCCTTCGTTAGTTGCTTCTAGATTTTCAGTTTATATTGGTAAATACGAGAGAAAAAATTTGGAACAACGTCAAAATTTAGCAAAAACCCAATTTCAGACAATTATTTGCAGTAATTACGTAGTTACAGAATAATTTTTGTTGAAATTAAACTTGGTTGTATCTATCTACTTCTTTACTCGATGTACAATTCACATTGTACATTATGTACCGTATATTTATTATTTTCTGATTTAATTCCTCTAGGATTTGCTAAATACTACTATTTTGGTTTGTTTTTTTATTTTGTCTAGAGCTCGAATGATCACACGGCTGCAATGACGGGTAAAGGTGAGGAGTCAGGTAAGCAAATCTGTCTATTAAAATTTTTAATCACACAATAACATGACAAGCATAATATTGTTGCATAAAACTTCTCACTAATACAATTTAAATTTTGACATAATTTTTAATTCCAACAAAATTTTCCAAACAAATCTCGAAACTATTTTCATTCGTAATGTACATATACCTGCTTTGTAGTTACCATTTATGAATATTGAATATTGCTAGAAACTTGAAAGGAAAGAAAAACTGAAAACTTTATACTTTATGATGAGAATGCTGAGATGCATGAAAGTACTGACTTATGAAAAATGAACAGCCAGCATGTTTTAGCTGTTTTTCAATTCATATCTTTCTAAAGTTGAAGTTGCCTTCTTGTCTATGCTTATATCTAGTTACTTCTGTATATTAGGCCAACTTTATAATGAAAGAATTTTACAAAGCAAGTTTCCAATGCCAAATTATAGAGACTGTTAATTTTATGCCGCTACAGGGCTCAATACTTCAGATTTTGGAATGCTTGAATGACTTATTAATAATTTTTTACGTTTTATATTAGACTTGAGTGTCTAATTTTTTCATTATGATTTTGTATTTTGCTTCTTCGGTTTCGGTTTGGCTGTGGCTATTCTATTCTTCATTTCTTCTTCTTTTATTTCAACATTCAACACTTGACAAAAACATATAATCATCATTATTATCGCCACCAACAACAACAACTACAAAACAACACTTGTTTTAAACACAAAAAAATGGACACAATATCAGAGTTACTCGATAATAATAACGAACCCACGATTGAATCTATTTCTCCTCCTGTTCTACCTCCACCCACACCTATGCCACCTCCCATAAAACGCAATTCTGCGGCTCGTTCTCGCTCATCTTCCAAAACTTCCTCCCATGACGTTTCACCTTCAACCTCGGCCCTCTCTGTCACAAATGCGGTTCTTGGACCTCTATCACCTTCTCGAATGACATCGGCGAAACCGTTACTTCCAGATATTAACGAAAGACCGACAACAATGAGACCGTAAGAGTTTGATAGTACAACAAATATAGCAGTAAATAATGAAAAATATTTACGTTTATAGAGAAATGAAATCAGCGGTTTTTAAAATATATGGAAATTTAATTTTCTTTTGGTATAGGCCATCAGCCCGACCACACACGAGCCAGATGAGACCAGGAGGACCCACAGCAATAGCAAGGCCTCCAAGTGCTCGACCGGCTCCTCCTCGACCCAAAACAGCTTTAATCCCTGAAAAGGAGGAAAATACATTTAGGCCGACGACGGCAAAAGTCGCCAACGTTCTTTTGGACTCTGAGGAGCCGAATGACGATGACAATTACATTGTCCATGAAGTAGCTCCTCCTTCAGAGCCTCCATCTGGTGAACTGGAGGACTTAAAAACGGCTGAACTGGGGCTGCATGGCCAAATTAACGTAGAAGAAAATATCGATTCAATATTAGATCCAGACCAACGTGGATTGCTGGTTAATCAAATGTTGGACGCTCAAAATAAATTAGGAGATGGTTCCAGGCTCAATGCAAAGAAGACTGATATTGTATGCAATATTTTAACCATATTTTACTTGCTTATATTACATAGTTGTTACTTATTAGCCAAAAATGGTAATATTTTCAAAAAACTTTAACGACAGAAAAATTATGACAAAAGAATAGACGGTAAAATCGTACCTGTTTAAAAATAGGAACGTGATGCTGTGATGGGAGACAAAGATCGAATGAGAATGAGAGAAGTCACGGCTGCTGAAGTAGAAAAACTTAAAAATTTAATGCAGTTAATGGCTCGTAAGTATAGAAAAAGACGAGTATACGAAAATTTATGTCCACATTCCATTCGTAAGTAAAAAACCTTAATTTGCTACATAAACAATAATGATTGTTATTCTCAATCTCAGGAAATGCAAATCCACTGGGGAAACTTATGGATTTTGTCCAAGAGGACGTCGACGCAATGCAACGTGACCTGATTAAATGGAGGGAAGAAAGTAGAAAATTGGACGCTGGTAGTTATAAATTAAGAATCAAAATAAACTCTTGTAAACAATAGACACATGATGAATACATCAAACAAATATATTATGAGACATATTACAAGAATATTTCTTGCGTGATTCCAGCATTGGAAGCGGCTCAAGAAGAAACTGAACAGTCACTAGAGCCTCTTAGAAGGAAAATGGCTGAATTAGATGAATCGATTCATGACCGTTTAGATGCGATTGCAGCTACTAAAATGACAATTTTTAGACAAGAAGAACGAATTAAGTATGATTATTTACCTCTTCTTTATCTTGAAAATTCACATTATTAATCACAAATATGTATGCGCACGAAAAATGCTAAATCATAAGAAAATACTTACGAAAAAAAATCTAAACTTTGTCTTTTCTTAACTCAACATTTTACAGGAAAGTTTTGATGGGACTTGACCGGGTGAAAGTACGAACTGGGCACGAACCGAAAATAACTTCGGCTGATTTAAAAAATCTAGTAGAATCCGATGGGAATTTTGATTTTAATGATAATAACAAAGTTTACTTCAAAAAAAATGTATCGAGTCCAATACCCTAATTTCTTTTTTCTAATAGAAATTGAAATATTATTTTTCCAATTTTTTATCCATTTTATCGTACACTTAACTTACACCTTCATTCTTCATTGGGTTTTCTTTCAGTTGGATCGTTTATGTTCACTTTTTTTTAGTTTTCTCCACTATAGGGCTTGTTATTTTTGGGTATATTTATTATTTACGAAATAAGCACTATTGCACGTGCTTTATAATATTTTACCGTTTATTTAGAATATTTTGTAAGAAGGCTAATAGAAAATGGATACGGGATAATTTCGGAATTATGTTCGACTGTAATAATTGACGTAAGGTTTCATTGAACAGAGTACGATATTATTTATTTAGGAATCGAACATGAAAATTTGTTTTTATGTTACTTATACGCTTTTTATTCAATTGTACATGTACATATATATCTCCTTGTTAATATGCATTTATAACTGTAGTATTTAAAACAAAATGATAAATCGTTTATATTATTACATAGTTATGGATAAGTTTGATGTACAAACTAATCGCTTTTGTTATACACAATAACGATGTAATCATATATACATAACATATTCCATGCTATATATATAGACAATTCGATTAGCAAAATAAATCATTCAAAACAGAAACAAATATTTCAGTAAAATCAGTAATAAAGAAAAATAATTATTACACTGAAAACGATTAGAAATTCCGTTAGGAAAATACACAGGATATTGTTTTCTAGAATATTTGGCTTTGAAACTTATTGTACAATGTAGACTAAAACAAGTATAACCTAAATAGTATTTTCAGGCACGGCAACAACAATAATATATAAATAATTTTGCGGTCTGCGTTGAAAGAAAACGACTGGAATACCTAAACTTTCACTTTAGATAATATTATAAAGAGTTATTACCATTGCTTTTTTATATTTTAATTGAACTTTAAAAACGAATAAAAAAGGCGAATAAAATTTCCTTCCAATTCAATTACAAGTTAGAGTTAATAATCATCAATAATGGGTGTTATAAAATTAGACAAAATATCCTGAAGTTTTTGTCACAACCGGAAATACAAACAAAACTTTTTACAATAAAATTCCAGTAAAACAATAACAGTAGTAACATTAAGAAGTGCATTCCACTTATACCTAAGCATAGGACACAAACTCCTACGCAAAAGATTAAGTCTACACACTCTTTTTATTTGTATTTATCTCTTTTGTACTTCTGATATTATACAAATACAAATAATATGAAATAAGTATGTAACATAACATTCACATCCTCATTATTTACATTAATATGGTTACATAAAGGGCTCAACAAGGCACTCGTAAGTAAATACAGTTCGTGAAATACAAAGCTTAAATGGTATATTAAATGTACCTTTATGATGGGAAGCATGACAAAGTTTAAAAAGTTGATCTTAATTTTTTAAGAAACTGTCTTTTTCCTGTCCCCCCATTACTCAACTGACTTTAACAAATAACGAGCTTATAAGCCCACGAACGGTTTATACAAAAGCTTGCCAGTGAACCCTCAATATAAAAAAATATTGCTAGAACTTGACTTTCTCTCTACTGACCTCTACAAACATTGTTATACTGCGTATATCAACTAGCTATATAGGTGCATTGAAATTAAAAATGTCACGTATCTTTTTAAGTAGAATCTAACCAATCATCAACCATAGGGTATTATTTATAATAACGCAACGTATTATTTGCTTCGTTTTCAGCCATTTTCATAGTTTCCTTCATATTTATGTGTAATTTAAAGTTTGAGCTTCAAAGCGAAAGAGATACATACAATAAAAAAAATTAATTTTTAAAATTCCTTGAAATGAAGCTTTAGTGTTCAGTATTAGTTAGTATTTTTTGTTAATTAATTTATCTTCTGTAATAATTCATTGTGCTTTTCATTCCTGTAGCTATAATAAAATTAAAAACAAATTTGTCCAACTTGTGTATGAAAGACAAAGTTGAATAAAGTGTATTAGGACATAATACTGTATTTTGCAACCCAAGAATTGAAGTTTTTCGTATATTTTTATGTATAGCAATTCTTTTACCTTATGTAAGAGTCTAACAATAACATTACTCGAGTGTTTTTAGAATCATGCATAACGTTCATAACAACAATAGTATACATATTATTATTAATGTAATTTACAAAAATTTTAAATGCCTGTAGCTCCTTACAACGCTTCCTTATATAAATACTAGCCACTAACACCTCACATTATGTAATATTTGTTACCGTTTTGTATAGTAATATGCATTCATTATTTACAATCTATTTTTAGTATTATGTATTATGTACACACATTTGATTTTCTTTGGATTTGTTAATTAAAAAAATCCAATCTAACTAAGGTACATCGTACAAAGTCTTACATTATACAGAACATTCTGTCTCTCACATTTTCTTAGCCATTTTTTCGGTTACAATTTTGGTATTTGTTCGGTTATACATGTAATTTTGTTGTCTTTTATCTCGTTTAGTTAACATATACACCACTTTAATTTCAAATACTATAGTATATTGTATTACTCTACGAATTCATTCCAGCCGTTTAATTTCCTGCATTCGAGAATTTGATTTTTGTGTTTTCTGTAATTAATTAATTATAAATAATATTGTAATGGTTGTAATTAATCACATTACAATACGTGTTGTTATGAATGACGTATTATTATTATTATTATGGAAATAATAACAGCATTGATATATTATTAAAATGTTCTTTGAAACACAAAAAACTAGGATACAACATGGCAAAAAAAAATCAAACCTCATTTTCTTCAAAAACTATGCTTCGTACTTGTAAATGAACATTCAATCAAATGGAATTTAAGTGTTTGAATTAGAATCATCATCAGTATAAGAATGTTGTTAATAAAAATGATCATTATCAAAACATGGAGCATATATAATTTGACTTCTGATACGGAAAACTTACTCAAAAAGTTCTAAAAGCTTATAATTAACTAACTAATTAAAATTATATAGATGATATTAACATTAGTAACAATATAATTTCTTACTCGAAGTACATGTCTGTGGCCGTATTAGAAGCATTCGTGGATATGAATGTTTAATGTGAAGACAGTGAATGAGATCAATCAGCTCATCATGGAGTTATTATCTGTATTGGCGGACGGTTCTTCAACATTATGATCGAAATCACAGGTTTGGAGAGACTGAAGGCGCTCAATTAACGCATCACCATCTGACGTAGGCGAGGTTACATTAATTATTGCCCAGATCTCGTCTCCGAAACAAAATCCGTCCGGTGTGCACATTTGAAAAGTACAAGAGAATGTCCCAGGAGCTTCAGGTGATAAAAATTCAGCTCCCACATCCTTAGTTTCATTAGGTTGAACGGGTGCATCCAAATAGACATTTTCTTGAACGGCCCTGAAATGTTTTAAATAAATAATAAACAATACACATTAGACATACAGATTTTAAGCATTTTTTACTAATAATATACTAATAATACTAACATTTTGCATATAACTTGCAACTTTATATTACTAGATGAATATTATTTATACACTGTTAAATGTAATGATATTAAATACTATCATCATTCAACGTACATTTTATTTCCAGATTTGAAACGAAGATAGCTCCCCGATGGCCACGGCGAAGAACCTGAATTGCGTATCCTCCACATTTTGACGAATTTCGATTGAGGTGGTACACTTGAGGAATCGTCAACAGAACTAATATCATCGACTGCAATGAAACAAATAAAATATAATTAAGTTTTGATTTGAAAAATCAAGAGTAAATGTAGGTATATATATGCATACGAGATTGTCCCCGCCAA
This sequence comes from Sminthurinus bimaculatus, assembly GCA_034698285.1. NCBI lineage: Eukaryota > Metazoa > Arthropoda > Collembola > Symphypleona > Katiannidae > Sminthurinus > Sminthurinus bimaculatus. The sequence goes on along the minus strand of JAQIVE010000230.1, from coordinate 22,130 downwards.
AAAGAAAAAAAAACATTTTTATATGTCTTAAGCTTTAATATATATTTAAATATACCTAAGGACATAGAATAGGTTTGTGTAGTTCCGGAAATAGCTAGGGCACTGCTAATACCATTACCACCGCTGGCATTAGGGTTAGTACTAAGGTCGTCTGTTAAATCGAAATAGGCCCCGACAGCGAGTTGGAGATTCCTGAATTTGAATTAAAGCACAAATCACAATTTATAGTTTTAAAAATCTAAAAAAACCTTTCAAGCTCAAAAAATATAGCGAAATCATCAAACTATTTAAATATGAAGTAGATACACATTACACATTACATATCTTTGAAAACAAAAAACTATACATATGTATTTTCTATTCTATTATGTGTTTTCCTGACATGGAGGTACTATTTGTGTTTTTTTTCTTTGAAAAACTTACCAATTGTTCATATCAAGGAAGAATTGCGCTGCGCTTGCATTTAACTGAGGTCCAACTAATTTTTGTAATTGCGCTACCAGAACGTCTTTATCTGTCGTCCCAAGACAACTAAATTGTTGTACTAATCCAACCTCCATTTCATCCTCTGCATCCATTGTGTATAGTAGGTTCGGGATTTGACTGCTTATAATAGTTCTGTGGGTAAAAATAAACAGAGATACTATAACTTGTTTTAAAAAAAACTGAAACGATACTGAAATAATACAATCACACTCTAATCAAAATATTTTAATGTAAAGATTGACGATAAGCTTCAAGATTTTTTTTCCACGCTACAGTATGTAATACAATAGTAATACAATACTTTAGGAATGGTAGTCATCAAATTTTGCATTGTCATCATGATTAACCTTTTGACATTGCTTTCTGGCTCAATTCATCATCAAATTAAGGACTTGAAGTAATAAACATTTAAACATTCTACTTCTTTCTACGACGTTCCATTCAAAATAAAACTATAATAATATATTATACATAGTTTTGGTTATTGGTACGAGTTGTAAAAGTTGTAATGCGTCATTTCATAAAGTTTCACTTGCTGCACTATAATTATTTTGTCCATCAAAACAATATTCAAATAAAAACTATGCCTATTTACGTTACGAGGTATAAATACTAATTGCATACATATGAGAGACAAAACGTATCAAGTTTTAAGAACGACTTTCAAGTTGATTAATATTATGGATCGCTCGATTTCAATGTCAGCAACAATGTAGATAAAATTAGGTAACTTACCCGAATACACTCTCACATAAACTGACCTGTTACAAAATTGTCAATACAATATTGACGACAGGCACACTCACACACACACAAAGTTAAAAACCTTCAACAGGCACAGTTAAAAAAATTACTATTATGTTTACAAGAAAAACAATTATCTTTGCTGTACTTGACTCATCATATTCTCCAAAAATCTTTCGTATGAAAATCTAACTTAAAACTTGAATTTTACTGCATACTCTCGCGTAGTTCAGAAAAAACCCGCTGGGCGCTAGATGACAAGGTATGTATACAAGAGTACAAGAAACGACTTTAAATAACGTTAAATGCGTAAAAAGTGTTTTAAATGCGTTTTTAATCCGACTACTTAAGTAATAAATGTAGGAATAAATAATTTACAACATAGTTAATGTCACACTATGTGTTTAGTGTATAGTACATTGCGAAACTCTTGATTATCCATTGAAACAATGTTGAACAGCTTGCTATAAAGCTCAACTTTTGGGCCAAGAAGTTGAAAAAGAATGTTTCTTTGTTTAAGACCCTTAAAAAAATACTTGATGTTAATAACCTTCCCTTTTGTAAAATGATTGTCAACCGTCAACTGTCGAACATTATTATAATATAAATGAAGGACTGAATGCTAAAATTAACATTGAACATAATAATATAATACATGCTATAAGAATAAAACATCACATGACAATATTATGAATTATGACTCATGACATGGTGACGGATTTAGAGTAAGTACGACGATTTATTTCTGATGTTACAACGTATAGCAATAGTACATAATGGAATAAACACACATATGTATGAGGCATGAGGCTTCATACGATTTATTCAGAAGGTGAAAAACTTACAAGGCGAAAGGACGAAAAAAAATCATTACTCCCCTCAATTTTAATTGAATGAAATATCAACAATTCGATGAGATGATGATATATTATGTTGTCTTGTGTATGCTTCCTGTTCTCCACATCCTTTATGTATACAGAATATTATTATTATCGAGTATTTCAATTTTCTTTCGAGTCACATCACATCGTTACAAGCCTGTACCTATAATAATGTATAAAGAAAGGAGCAGAACATACTTGTCGTCGTCTTGGTCTTTTTGGTTGTCCTTTTAATAAGGAAGAAAGTGTGAATGACGTCAGGGTTATGAGAATGTGCTACATATACTACCAACTATGTACTTACAAACTACTGCATTATACAACAGAGAGATAGAGAGAGAGAGAAAAGTCAGTGAAATTTATGTTCCAAAATTTTTTCCTTTCCCTTGACTTTCTTTCATTCTTTTTCATTCTTTACCAATGCTCATTTTCTCTGCCTTTTCTCTCCCTCCTTGTCTCCTCCTTTCTTCCCCAAATAATAATGATAAAGCCACAGAACTCCAGGAATCCAGACCAAGCAGGAGAGGTCGACTTGTTTACGGAGATACAGAGATACATACAGAGGTTCGTAAGCATACCTACAGCAAAATACATATATATATATACGCATTATATTTGTGAATGTGTCAGGGAGGAAAGGAAAAGGGGATCTCCAATTGATCATTGAACATTCTGAAATGTGAATTGACTGAACCAACTCCAAGAAAAGCCAGAGTTGATCTTGATAGCATTGAAAATAGGATGTCATGGCAGAGACTTATGTTCTAGAATGAAAGAGATTTCTCTGTGCCAAGCAGCAAGCTGCTACTCCTTCTTCTCCTGCTCCTACTTCTTTAACAACTACTATTAGAAATGAAAATGAGACAAGAGACGGGGGCGTCGTATTACATAAAATGCGAATATGTGGATATATGTATGTGTGTATGTAGACCATGTAGTATAGAAAATAGCAAGGAAAGACACATAAAAGGTAGAATTTTCTCGAGTAAATCGTCCACGTCTCGCCTCTCTCCTTTTTATTTTGCAGAACCCTGGTTTGTTCTATACAGTTTACAGCCGTTCGCCAGCATCATCATCATCATCTTTTGATTCCAATTCAATCTCAATTGATACAGACATATATATAGGCTTTGTCCAATATCCAATATGTAATTCCAAGTAGCCGGAGACACGCAAAACGCACAAAATGAAGAAGAGATCGGGAATCACTTTTGAATCCTATTGCCTATACATTATACATATGTACATACATACTGCAACCATTCACGTGTACACTGTAAACTGTACACATTATACGCACATATAGATTGATACCCATAGTTGATACTTCAGTGCTCCATAGAATATGAGAATTTTCCAGGTATGCTGCTTCCATGAATCCATTCATGTGAATACATAAATATACAATGAGCGAATGAATTTTGTCTGTATCCAAATAAAAAGATGGCATTTGCATTGTATAAACACCAAACACACAATTAACCAGAAATCATTGAATTGGACTGCAGAGACCAACAATAAAGTCACCCACGCCCCTCTTTGCTATTGATTTGATTTTTGAATTGGGTATAGGAAATAGAAAATGGCATTGATTAATTTTTTCTATTAAAAGTGCACCGTTAAAGATTGAAAAATAAAAGTTTAACGGGGTAAATTAGTATATAGGTTGTCGCTTTTGAACTCCAACAGTCAAGTCAACTTGTTATCGCAATTTATGTATTTGGATCAAGTTAATGAAAAATTGTAGTTTAAAACTAAGCAAGTAGGCAGTTCAAGAAGGTGCACAACAACGTAAACCTATTATACTTACTGTTACAGAATTTTAAAAGTACCATTGATGCCAAACCTTTCGAATTTCGAATCATTGGTCGTTACTATAGAAAACGTAAATAAATGGACACTTGTTCATTTATTAGGAGCAGATACATAATAATATGTGTATATACCTGGCACAATATAAAGCCGTCGCATCCTCATTCTCTCCCCCCCCCTACCAATTCAAACCCAGCATTACAATCACATCCCGTTTGACAATCCGAAACCAAATCTTTCACGGTATACATACATACACACTTTTACATAGGTAGGTAAGTAGATAGTAGATAGTACACAGAGCAAGAACATACTTTGTCTGAGTGCTGCGTATTGTATTGTAGAATGAGTAGCTAATATCCATGGATACTCCAATATATGCATAGAGGACGCTTGGAAAGACAGAAAATCGGGCTCCACTGGCTGTAATAATAATAATAAAAATAATACAGATAATATTGGCAAAGATTCGGTGTTCGGGTGTTCTCTGATTCTGATTCTCGAAATTCCTTGCGTCCTCCTTTCCATCAGACAACAAGAGACGGGTATACGTGTACACTGTACACTGTACACCGTAGATTGTACACTGTACATATAAGATAGCAACTTGAAAACTGGAGACTTCCGTCCTGCCACTCTCATCCCCTTTTCAATCTCTCCAGTCTCTTGTCTCTACTCTATCTGCTTCTTCCACTCTCTTGTCTCCAATGCCATGATTCTGATTTAGATTCCGAATCTGATTCTCTTTCTCTCTCCCTCTCTATCTGATCTAGACAAGGGGCATACATACATACATACATACATATGTACAGACTGTAACAGGACAATTCACAAGCCACGTAGATAACTGTAGGAGAAAGGCAACAGGATAGACAGAGAGAGAGAGAGAGAGAGAATGGGAGAGGAAGGGAGACAACTCTAGACAATAGAGTTTAAAGTTAAAGTCAGGAAGAAATCAACATCTCGAATTTCCCAGCGAAAAATCCCCCAGTTGTTCCTTCAAGTCCCAGTCTCAATCATGACTGAGACCTGAAAATTGAACATGTATACCTATGCTTATAATACAGTGTGTACAAATGTATAAATGTATACGCCTTCTCCATGACCATAATACGCTGTACTCTGTACACTACCCTGCTGTCAATATCCACCTACTTATTTGATTCTAGGAAGAGTTCCATTAAGGCAAGAGTGAGGCTACTGATATATAGTGCAAAATAGTAAATGCATTGTAAACATAGATATGCCACGAAATATACAACGTACATGCATACAAACAGTCACAGCCAAACAAGAAAATACTAATATAATTTATATACTGCAATATACGCTGACGAGTAGTTAGCAAATAGATGGAATACAAGAAGACACGTCCATTCAGTATTCAGTCTGTTTGTACATTGTACATGTTTGTATGTATGCATGTATGTATGTATACGAGCAGCAGCCAATTCGTTTCTTACCTTTCTCCCTCTGCCAATCCTCACAGTCAAAATGGAAAGAATGGAAAGTGAGAGAGAGAGAGAGAGATGGAAAGTGAACAAGGTACAAGTATCTACATTGAAGCCAATCGTAAAATGTAAAATGGCACAGCCGAACGTATCAAAAATCAAGGCGACCGGCAATCGGCAAACAAAGTCAGCCGTCAGTCGTCTGTCCTCTGCACAGCTTTAAATTCGCACATTGTACATGGTAGACAAATCTACTTGGCTACTTGTTAGTTGCAACACGCAATATAATTCGCCAATATCTACATACCTTTCGTACAGTCAACAGTCTACATGCATATTATTGCAAATCCCCACGCAGGGACCTGAAACTTTCCCTGTAAAATCCAACTATACAAGCATACTGTACGTATAAGAGATTCCAATTCATGGGTTTGACAGCAAATTGCGAATGTGCTGTGTATATACATTTTACCAGTACAGTCAGCACGACACATAATACACCCCGATTTTTTAAGAAAATCCAGGGAATTGTTACAAAACTAATGTCAAAAAATTGAAGAAAAGCGCTGTTTTTTAGCATTACTTTAGAAAAGACTCAACTCAAAATGGGATAACAATAGAAAAGTTTCACTGTACGAGTAAACAGGGCACCAAGCTGAGGATTACATTTGTGTGTACTCGTAATACAGTTAGATGTAAGTGTAATGAAGGTATACAATTTCGAATTACAAGGGAAACGATTTTTTGGCTAGATTGGCTAGGCGGAAGGAGCGACGATTTGAGGTATTATGTATAACATTGTATTGCATTATATGGATAAACATAGAATCAGTGGATTGAGAATGAGCCAATACAAATTGACACTCCACACACTACACACTTTGCTTTGTCTCTCCTCCTCCTCCTCCAGGTTATTTGAGGGGAGGAAGATGAAACAGACACACGCATCAACTAACTATAGATACAGTACACACAGACAGTCAAGGTTCGGCTTGGTTGATGGTTGTGACCGCGTCGAGTGTTTGCGCGTAGTTTGTAAGTAGTCTGTACATTGTACGATGTACAATGTACATACATACAGTTTGTAGTTGCTGTTGTCATCGTCATTAGAATTGTTCCTGGAGAAAACTCCAGCCTAACCTTGTTGTGGGCGGACACGCTCATATTGTCTGTCTATGTTTGTATGTGTGTGTGTGTGTGTTTGTGAGCTGGAGCTGTTGTCCCGGAAGGGAGTTGAAACTTCATTTTTGAAGAATTACATTGTCACATATTATACAATAGTTATAGTCAGGTGTCTCGGAAATTCCCCAAAGTCTCGGTTTCCATGTGTGTGTACAATGTACAATGTACACTGCACACATACATACACACATATGTTTGTGTGTTTGAGCGACACTGAAAGATGAAGAGCGTTCTCCCTTCTTCCTAGACAAAAGCGAGCCTTTTGAAACATGACGTTTTGTTCAATGTTTGATTTCCTTGTCACAAACTCCCACTCTATCTGTCTCCCTTCCACTCTTTCACTTTCATTTCTTTAACATACACAACCGTCCTTTGCCATCTTTTTTTCTGGTGTAAAAAGAGTAAAAAGTAAAAAGGAAGAGTGCACAAATGCACAAAAGTAAAAGCTTCATGACACATGCCAATACAAATGTCAATGCAAATACAGATATATATAGATACGACAATTCATGCAAAGTAAAAACAAAAACTTTGAGCTCGAGTGTCCACTGTTCACATACATATGTATACATTTATATATTCATTATTTGTGCAAAATCAAGTGGAAAGTCAGAGAGCCGTTCAAAATTTTCAAACTCTTGACGACAAAAACAACAACAAGAAAAAATATTCGTTCAATTCACATTTGAAAGCTTTTTCCCTTTATAAATAAAATATTAAGAAGCCATACTGTGTGAAGCATGAATTGTGACCGTACATATCTATTACACATGTATGATGGAGCCACTGATGTCCATTTTAATGTCTGAGCACATGTCGTGCTTCGTAAATACTTCAAATTGTAGAAAGTATCCTTCTGAATTTTAAACATTATTATGCCTACAATATCTATACTTATAATACAGTTTCAAAAAACTGTCTTTGTACATTTTGGATATGGAATCTTATGAAATTTGTGAGCTTTTGTGCATGAAAGTCCATACAATGTTTGCATGTACAATGTACAATGTATGTGTACATAGGACAAGGCTACGCTGATTTATCTCAAACGCAGTTCACCCAGCTAAATAGCCAGTTAGACTCATAAATAATTCACCTAATTGCCCACAAAACAGATTCAGATAATAACTGCTTTAGTTTGTGGCAACGTTCAAATTCATGTTCCCTCATTTGTCCCAGGCCCATAGATGAATTTTTGATAAGGAGCAAACCAGCGATCCAGCTATCAGCTATCAGCACCAAGATTTCCACGAGCTACATGCTACATAGCAGTCAAGTCTGCTCACTATTACATATATAATATATACATGAGTACCCGGGTAAAATATACAATGTACAGGCTTATTTGTAACTATTTACACGGAAAAAGTTTAGCCCCATCGCTTTTCCTTTCCTCCACTGGTGGTTTTTCAAATCGGCAATGTGTACTGGAAAACTTGACTATAATACATAAGTATAGATATACTCGTACCTCATACACATATTTTGCACGCTACACTCCTTACTTTGTTTGTTTCTGAAGAATTTCGCACATTCTTCCATATAGCAAGAGTACTTTTGAGAGTTTGTGAAGGAAGGCCGACAAAACAGCATGTATGTAATTTATATAGGAAAGGCGCTTAACAATCTGCAAAGAAAAACACGTACATAGATATAAATATACAGTATACATACAGATATTCTCACAAAAGGAGGAAGGAAAAGGAAGCTGATGAGTTTGATTTAATAACGGAGGCAATGAAATAGGGCCTTAAAGTTTTCCCAAACAGAGAAAGCGAGTGAAAGATAGTTGCAAAAGGAGTATAGGAAGAGAAGGAAGCGGGAGAAAAACGGATCATAAAATAATAGCCCGTTTGCATTTGACGGTTGAATTCTCTCAACCGTCCTCAGAGTTGCCCACCGAGTTTTCACGGCTGTCTTGTGCATATTTTATTGCATGTGAACAATGTACAACGTGTGGTGTAAACACACACATGCATGAGGATATGATATTTATAATATATTTAATATCATATCATATCAAAAGACATGAATGTTGTATTTATGATGTGTGTACAGTGTACAGTGTACAATGTTGAATATTATGCATATTTATCTATACACAATGTGTGCGTTGGTTAGGTGGCTGATGTGTATTTCTTTATGATATGAATATGCATCAAAATATCAAACCTAAATCCTTTGATCCATTAGAGGCTCCATGAAAATGTAATAAAGCACGAGTATTATTGTCAAAGCGAAGATCCCGAGAGTTCATAAATAAAGTAATGGAAGACCAAGTGACACTGCCACCAAAGTTTTATCTGCGAGCGAGGGAACGAAAACCCACAGAGCCGGCACAGGCACACACATTCCCCTACATATACAGATGCATGTTTGTCAGACCAGATACTACTGTACATACTGCATACATACCAACGTATGAATTTGAACGTGAACATGACTATTACAGACAGACATGGGCATGAAAAGGAAAAGTTTCGCATATCACATTATATCATAACATATCATATCGTACCGCTTCTTCGTATCATGTCACGACTCTGTCAGGAGACTTATCAAAAAATATTAGGGAACATTTTATTCCGTTTTTTTCACCTACAACCGGAAAACCCGGAAAACTATGTTTAGACTGTCTTCTCTATCATCCCTATGAAGGAAAAAATTGTAGCTCGATCCCTCACATGTACATTGTACATATATAGATAGATCGATCTAGAGCGATTGCTAATGTTACTTTTGCTAGTCTTTTTTGTAGAGGAAAACTAGCTGTATAGTTTTATAGGGGAAAAGTACAAGAATCAGCAGTTTTGGAAAAGTGTCCCTTGTCCAGTGTCCACATCCTACATTTTATATTGGACAGTTGCGTACCTATTTGTAAAGTATGTTCTTCCACGCGGTGGTAAAAATATGTACGTGTATTATACAAATATACACGTGTACTATACTTGTCTCCACCTTTATTTTACCTGGTCTTGTTTTATTCGATAATAAAACCAGCGTTTGTCATAAGTATGATATACCTAAACTTATTTAACATATGTAAGTTCACGTTTTACATAATTTTATTGGGTTTTTTTGCATGGACCAATAACAAATAAGTAAAATAAATGGAGCATATTAGTGTGAAAATATGTAATGGGAGACAATAATGTTTATTTTGTTTTTACCACACGTTTTACCACATCTAATGTACATACAATCTGCCAAGATACTAGATTTTTTGAATACTTCCTGCCCCTAAATTCAATTGAAAATCCAAAAGTGACACAATACACAAAGCTGTAAATTAGGAGATTTCTCCCAGAGAAAGTGTAAGAAGACTAAAAAGTACCCCTGTGGAAAGTATAAAAATTTGGCAGTGTGTTTACTTGCAAAATTTTCATCTTTGTGAAATTTTTACGATTCATTTGAAAAATTTCACAGCAGACATGTAGGTACCTTTCAAATTTTAAAAACTACATAGCTAAATACAGCATACACATATTTTTTCCCATCTTGTATAGACTTTGTCTATTGCACGGCATACATAGAAATTACATGTCTATGAGCAAAACGAATGATAAATCTCATGCAGCCTACATAACCCAAGTCTTAATATGTTTTATTTAACTGGAGATTCCTACATCTTCAGAAATGTGCGTTGAAATGAAAAAAAAAACTGGACAGAACCAAAATTCAGAGCCAAACGCGTACATGTACTGATACACATACGATGTACACGCAAAATTCACAGCAGAAATCCTTTTTTTATGCCGATTGTGAAATCCCCGTCACTGGAGAGTATTGAGTTAAGTTTTCTCCGAATTTTTTGACAAAGACATGAGAAGAACGTGGTTGAGTGAAATATCTTCCATTCCGCCACATTGCCATGAATTTCTCTCCCACTCTTCTTGGCTACTTTATTTTCTACTTTTGCACACTCCACATTACGTTACATTATTATTATGTACTCGTGTACTTTTTACATTTACTTGTATATAATATAATACATTGTACATAAAATATGACTGGACGAACTTTTCCTTTCTCCCTGCCATCCTTTTAGTGAAATGAAAAAATGACCAAAAGTATAAAACTACCGAATTTTTGTATCTAATAGTTGTGCTCGCATAAATGTATGTACCTAATACAACACACATGCATACGTACTTACATTTTACATGTGTATATAAACCAGTCCATATTTTTATTAATATTGCATTGCTTTGTACATAATATACTGTAGAAATATGGATGAGTTCGATGGCACTGGCCAAGAGTCAAGCACAAAGTAAGGACGTACAGAGTACAGACGCGTTATATACGCTAAAGTCAAAGTCAGAAATGTCTATCACAGACGACTTGAGGGACTGTCAATGTATGTACAAACGTCAAAGTTTTCGGGAAAAATTCAAGAGTTGCTGTACGTGTAAAAAATGGCATTCAACCAAAATTTCCTTGGTCAAACTTTGGAGTCTGACACCCTCTTTGAAGTAAACGTAAATTCCTACAGGAAGTATGTGCACACTCTTTCCTGTATAATAAATGTTTCAAAACTTTGTTTCCCCATATTTAAATATATAATAAGCTCTTCCTGTCCATATCCTGTCCTTTAAACTTGTGACGTTTAGACAGGGGAAGCGTCGCTTGTCTTTAATATTGATATTGACCACAAAATCCTTTAAATCACTCAAAATGATGAAAAAGTATCAAATTGATGCATAATTTATATTTAAGCAAGATTTAAACAACATTTAAAACCCCATTGTCAGTATTGCATCCTATTTTATTTTTAAAAAGTTTACGAGGCAAAACTCTTGAATTCAAGAAAAAGCAAAAATATTATGAAAAATATAAAAAAATGTAAAAGTAGAGCAGGAAATTTATAATATTTATGTAGACAGCTATTTACTACATATTTACAGAGATACTTTTCATTTAGAAATATTTCATTTCTTATTTCTGGCGGAGAAAACAACTTTCTCCAATTTCCGAGCAACCTTCATATGTATAATGTGTATGTATGTAGTATGTAGGTATATTCACCGCATACAAAGACAAGTACACATGTAAGTATAAAAGGCTGGTCATTTGGTTTGTGTACACGTGCGTGCGTCAAAGACGCGGGTGGTGGCGGACGTCAAAGTCAAAAGTGGACCTTTTATTTTTATGACAAATAAACAAAATTGAGTATGAGTTATTGATGATTCGGAAGAATGGCGTCGAAAGGTATTCATACGCGAGGAAAGGCTATTTTACCGAGATGCCTGCCATTTGTCTAAATTGGCTAGGTATACATCCCATCCCATCACAACCCATACATACACACAATATAACTGTAGAATGCCCCATCGACTCACATAAAACGGTAAAACATCACATACAAACACAAACAAAAGTCACTGTGGAGAAATTCAACCTTTTTCCAGTCCGACACAGACAAAAGTCAAAAGTAGGAAAAGAAGAAGACGAAGAGGAAGAAGAATACCAAGAAAAACAAGAACAAGAGCAAGAAAAGAACAAACAGAAAAGACAGAGAGACAGGCATATTTATTATAACATGTATATTGTACACATGGAAACGGAAAAAAGAGAGAAAGCTAACAGCAGAGATAGAAAGAGAGAGAGAGAGAGAGAAGATTTGATGTGGAAAAACTGGATCAAAACAAATAAATTTTGTTGTGTGTACGTGCGCGCAGTCGTTGAGCATAAAAGTCCATCAAAAAATATCACTTTAACACACAGAGAAAGTCATTCCACCGGAGAAGAAGAAGAAGAAGAAGAAAGGGCTGAACAGGACCAAGCCCAAGAAGAAGACGAAGAAGAAGAAGACCAATACGAGGATGGAGGAAGAGCATCTAAAAACAAGAGATAGAGAGAGAAAGACATCCAAAGAGGAAGAGAGTCAGAGCAAAACCAACCCAAAACTATACACATATGAGGAAAAGGAAGGGGGGAAAGAAAAAGAGGCAAGAGAAAAAAGGGAGGAAGAGCAGAGGAAAAACTTGGCGAGTCTTGATGGGTTATGAAAAGGCAAAAGACAGAAAAAAAGAAAAAAAAGGAGTAGAAAGTAAAAGAGAGAAATGACAAAAGCCATATAGAAAGTATTTTTTAGTGAAAGGACAAAAAACCATTTGGTGGATGTGGATGTGGAGGAGGGAGACGGGCATAAGATATTTGTATGAAATATGTTTCTCAACTAGAGAGAGAGAGAGAGTATGAATGGTCCTGATACACACTGCAAATTGAATTCACTCTAAAAATATTTCTCTCCTTCCGTTCATGTAGAGCAAATCCACTCGAAAATCCTCCACTTCGAGCTAATGCATTCAGATAGGAAAACGAAAAAAATTGAGGAAAGAAGACGAAAAAGAAGAAGAGGACGAGAATAGCGAAAAAGATGTTCACATGTACATGTGTATATGTATATTGTATATGTACATGTATGTAGTATGTACACTGTACAGAAACGCGGAAGGGGTAAAGTCAGGGGAAAATTTCGTACCAGCCAAACTAAGCTAAGCCAGCCATCCAAACCAAAGCATCATCATCATCGTCATCCGTGTAACCGTACACAAAAACTCAAACCACGCTATTTCTATGCGTCCATAGTCAATGATTCTCTACTTTTCACCACGGGTATCTCCTACATGCATACATATGCAAGGATGTACATAGGTGTAGAAGAGGAAGTCAAACTTAAGTTTTCTTCCCAACGACGACTGAATACACATTCACATCCACACACATCTTGTCACCAAGGAGGAAGAGGTCCACCAAAGCCAAAGCCAATGCCAAAGCAAACCTCGTTCAGACACCACTTTTCTACCTTATGCTAACTCCAATATTCACGCTCACATTCCCATTCCAATTGAACCAACAACCAACATTTTGACAAAAAAACAGCTCAACCTAGCACACACATTTATGTATATTGTATGTATATTCGATGTCCCCAAAACAAGGTTATATTGGCAACACAATGACAATACAGAATACAGTCTGCTCACAAGATTCCTTCTGACACAAATGCATACGTTTATATTACATCGTGGCGTGTATTCTTTTATTCTTACACATTTTTACCCTGTCTCTATGTATGTGTGTTCCTTCAGCTTTTATTTCTCTCTTTCACCTCCGTCTTAGTCTTCGTCTTCATACTCCATCACTTCCTTCCTTCATTCTTTCTCCATAGCATTTCATATGTATTTGGCTGCTTTGGCCTGCTCTTTCTCTCTTGCTTTCACACGGCTTTCTATGGTCGATCAATAATAATAACTCAAATCTTCCACCATAAATATTTATCTTGGAAATTTGCTATGGGGTGTGTAATTCAATTTTGTCACAACACTCTTCCACTCTTCTCTTCTCACGCCCAGCGTATGTACATTGTACATATGTATGTGCATTTAATATACATAACTGTTCAATATACAATACAAGCTGGGTGGCACAACAGTCAAATACACAGAACAACTGTAGAAAATAAACATATAGCTGTGCACTTTCTCTTGTTCATCATTTCATCAGCATAATCATAATGATAACACACAACACAAACTTATTCGTTTGTTAAAAAGAAACTCTGAAACAACCAGTTTTTGGTTTGTGGCCACCTCAAAATGGACATTTCATAAAATTTTGTCAACTAAAAAATGACCAAAATGTATAGGCGCACAAATTTTCCCACCCGGTAGAAGTTTGATGTCAGAGAGGTTATTTAACAATTACATGTAGAAGAATACTCGCTGTTCGCAGTTAAGTCGCAGTTCGGAAAAAGGAATCGACCCTTCCTGGCATACAAGAGAATTGCCGTCCAATTTCGTTGCATTCTGAATTATTGCCAATGTTGTCCCCTAGTTCATTTTAAAATATGTGGGTCATCGCTCAACTCAATATAAATGATAATGATAACTACGTATGTAGTCGGTTACTTTTCCATAAAAATATTAGTTGAGCAATTTCTCTTGTTGTATGTGTATGTAGGTTGTAGGTATGGGTTGTGTCTCCACTTTGGGAATGTGGAGCAGAATCTCCACTCATTTGATTAACAACCCTGAACTCCGCTTCGATAGGCTTGTTTTGACATTTGGCAAAAATGTACTCCCATCTTTTTTCAAATGTTCAGAAATATTGTACATACATACATACATACGTACGTACTAATATTATCCAGGCATTTTTCTTCAGCCCTGTCCAGTCTTTATGCAGCATCTGAAAGCTGAATTCTGTACCCACGTCTATGTATTTCTATTCCATATGTATGTATTACATGTTACATGGAGTTGGAACAGTGCATCAGAAATTGAAAAATATTGGCGAAAAGTCCTTGGACAATCCAATATGTATGTGTAAGTTTGTGTGTTTGGCGAACGCAGGGAACAGCAAACAGACAGTGGCCACAAAATGTATCTGCAATCTGCAAGTTACATATGTACGGATGAGATGGAAAGATGTGTGAGAAGGATCTTATCATCATCTCATAAAGCAGGAACAAGAAAGGACAGAGGCAAAAAAAACAGTTTAGCAGTTAGTTTTGTATTTGTGTGTGTATACTGTATAGTGTATAACTAGTAAAAGTAGGGAAGGAAGGACAAGAGAACAAGGAAAACTAGGCTAGTAATAATATAACTATGTAGAAAGTAGTAGTAGTAGGACCAAAAGTATGAAAAAAGTCGGTCGATCCTCCTGGAGAAAAAAATACAATCACTCGACCTTAAAGAACCTTTAAGTAAAAATATGGAATTCTATTATCCATTATTCCACGTTATGGCACAGGCCAGCATGCTCTCGCTCTTTTCACAACCTTTTCTCCTGAAAATCCCGACAGTAGAATAAAAAAAGGGGAATAAAGCAGGAGAGAGAAACTAGATGAAGAATCGAAGACTCCAGGAGCTCCAGCCAAAATATTCGATGAGTCTCCTTCTCCTTCTTGTTCAATGTGGAGGTAGGTTGTGTCGGTGGTGAATTGCGTCATATATGAGAGGAGGCCAAATTATTATTATTATTATTATCATCATCATCATCATCATCCTCATCATTTCTATAGCTTACAGCGGCAAACTGTAATATAGCGGCCCACTGAGGATGCGATGAATTACGACCACTGATGCTGATTCTTGCTCCTCTCAACTCTCTCCTCTCTCCACCCAAATCCAAAGTAAAAGCAAAAGCATAGGCAAAAGTAAAAGTAAAGGCACGAGGAAAAGCAGGAGCCAACTCTGCTCCACTCCAATCCACATCCATCCTTAGCCATATCCATATCCATATCCACATACAGAACAGAATAAACCTGGAGAATAAGAAAAACCTACAGATTGAAAGATAAAAGTTTGGAACCAGAATCACAATCTAGTCATCCCCGACAGTCCTAAGTATACATATTAATGCCTTATGTCTACATATACCCCTATTATCAATGTACATATGTGAACAGGATTTGGAGGCAAAGCAGACTAGACCAGGCTTGAGTTGAAGCCTTCGACTCTCGACTCGAGACAGCCTGAAGAGACAGAAAAAGACTTATCAATGCCTCGACTTCGACTTTGACTTTCGATGAATTGGATTCGACTGGATTGGATATACCCGCATCGGATTGGATTGACTTGACTTGAACCCAGGCTTCTTTTCCCTCCTTTTTCTCCGTCGGTCTTATTTTCAGTCAATATATGACGATGCGATTTCCCCTCCTCTTGATTGATATTAAAGCTACACGCCGCGTGTTTTCCGTGAAATTTATTTATTTCTGTAATATGTTGCTAACTATACCCAGAATGGGAACTCTCATACATATGTACGGTGTACAGTCCCAGAATTGCGGGATTTCGTCAGATTCTCCTCTATAAATTCTGTATAATAACTACGAGCTAATCGAGTTCTACGTATGTATTACATGCCGTTTGTATTAAAGTATAGAGCATTGCAGAATATTGAAGCTTGTTTTATACGCAATTTTTGCGAAATATCTTGTATGTGGGATAATACTGAATACCTCTTGGGCTAAATATGTGCTCATCAAATTGCAAAAACTGTCTTTCAAAATCCAATTGTTTCCCCGGGATAATATGGCAATTTATCTCGTGGCCGGAATGATATTGCAAGACAACTTGATCAATCGAGAAAGCAAAGACGATTGTCCATTTCTGATTGATGAACATTTTATGGATTTCTTAAGTATTACTCGGCCGTCTACACATACATAATCTGACAATGGTAATACCATTAGTTTATTAAAACATGGACCCGATTAGAAGATATTGAAAATTTGTATTGTACAAGACAAAAAAGAGAGGCTAGGCACTGGACAGTTGCTAAAGAATTTATCATGATTGTCCAAAGTCCACATTTAACTAACTATACACAAGTTTGATGTCAAAATTGACCGCACAAAAGCTCTGTAATAAAATTGATCATTGCTGTTGGAATTGAAACGCCTACACATACATACATAGGATAAGAATCGCAATACATACATACATAGCTGCTTGATGAAATAAAATTGTATCGATTTATTCCGTGGGAGAAGACGAACATCCGTTCCAGTGCTCCAGGCTGGATATTCAAGTACCCTATTTTATACACTACACATATGTATGTATAATGTATATACTACACACATTTAGTACTAAAATCACAATGTACATACATATGTAGAATGTAGAGGAACGCAGTATTTTCTAATGAGAACCAAAACCATGGGCAATAATCCGGAGGAATTGAAGAGGGAGGCTGGTTTTCGCTCCCATGTCTTAGGCTTACATGTATGTACAATGTACATTGTATGTATACTGTAGGACAGGGCTGCGGGTCCACTCAAACTAGGTCAATTGTGATTTAAGGGATCTAATCCGTAATCAATATAAATTCCCTCAAGTCGAATCCTGAACATTGAACGCTGAACATTGAACGTCGAATGGGGGAAAGTACCAGTGTACGGACTGGAGTAGGTAAAATGGCATAGTAAAATATATGTAGAATCACTTAATCCAGACCAATTCAAGGCAGTCCAGTCCATTCCCTATGATATATTTACTACTCGAAACAGTCCCAGGAGGGGGTGAAGAAGAAAAAGACGAAGAAAAAGACGAAGAAGAAAACCCAAATTCAAGAAACCTCCAATCCTAACTACATACTTACACACATTGTAGTAAAAAGAATTGCCGAGGCAACCATGTGCATAAAAGAGTCCTCTCCATAAGGATTGATCACTCATACGTGGCCCGCACACGGGGGAGAAAACCAAACGGCCCGGGAAAATGATGTACCCTGATCAACTTTCATCCTTGACAATGAAGAATGTTGCAATTTTTTCACCTATTCTCTATATCTTACATTTTACATACATACCCTATGATCTGCAATTTATTGAAGAAATTTGCAGCTTTTTCTGCTACTCTAGAACATTTTACATACGGGTGAACGTTTGATTAACCATTTTATTACACCAAAAAATCAAGGTAAAATCACCATGTCGAAAATGGTGGTACAATTTTTCCAAAAAATCCTGCTTTTAAATCTATACACTAGCTGTCAGTTGTTCAGAAGAATTGATTTGAGATTTGAGGGAGAGACTTTAGGGAAAAGACAATTAAATCTCAGTTCCACGTAGTTAACTTTCTTCCTGTCTGTAAACTCGGAATTAGTCGTTTCACTTGCTCCAACTTTCAACGAGGGCTCAAAAATACATACAGGCAGAGCATCAGCTCAAAGACAAAAGCTGAAGCTGAAGCTGAACGAAACGTATTGAACCACGTGAATATTGAATATTCCATATTGTATAGGTATATCAGTAGAATTAGGTAATGCTTGTACCCCTTATAAACGTTTGATAGACACACAAGAGCTATTCTGAAGGAAAATGATGGAGCAGAAAAAGCAGGAGAAAAAGAAGCAGGAAAGAAATCTCCAGAGGCATGTTTAACAAGAGCTATTTCAGGCAGGAGGAACAAGCCAAAGTCCTGGAGAAAGAGGGGAAAGGATGAGAAAAGCCAAGAGGACTGTCAAGCTTCAAGCCTGTCCCTGGAAATCAAGTCGGATTTCAAAAACACTAATAATTGAAGATTTATCTCAAGTACACGAGTATAAAAACGCACAAAATTTCTATTGCCATATTGCCATACATACATACGCAATATGTATGTATAGTTTGTATGTGAGCGGAAATAAAAAAATCTGCCGAATCCCCCTGCTCGCTCAGACTTCCTTTCATTTGCTGGATGCACAGCCAAATTGAATTAAGAAAAGGGATGGTAGTACTTTTCCGCTCTATATTTCAGCCGATCTTATAACCTCAACATTTACGTGACAAAATGTCTAAATGCCTCAAAATCGATGCTTAATACACATAAGGGATTGTGTGTTACGAAACGAAAAATCAGTCAATTTTTTAATATTTTGCGTGTAGATTTTTCAACCCAAACTCTCTTCTTGGGGGATGAAAACTAGAGAAATGAAATTCAAACCAAGAGGAACAATAACAGTATCTAGATGGATGTTTGCAAACTTTTGAAGTATAGATATGCAGTCAGATGTACATTGTACATAGAAACATAATGTTGATACTGAGAGCTGGAAATTTTGTCAAGAAAAGGAAAAGACTAACAAGAGGACAAAAGGGAGGGAAAAGTTGAGAGCTACGTTGAATTCAATGTTTATGCGGCCCTTCCCACCACTCCAACTTTTCCCTCTTCCTTATTATTATTGTTATTATTTCTATGCGTGTATAATGTGTATAGTGTATACACTGTATATACAGACTGCATTTGTATTTCCTGCTATATGGATATAAACCAAATCTATCGCCATCTAATCACACTACCCCATGTTTTGTATACATATATGCATGCATCGTACATACATTATACAAAATTTTGGAGCATCATAATGATATAATAATAATAATAGCAATAGTAATACCAACCATCTGAGAGGAAAGATTTGGAGGCGTGAGACTAAAAATAAGTATCCTCTTGACTTTTACCAGGACTCAAGGAACCGAGTGCAAGCTACGGCTCAAGTTGAAGCAACTAAATGTGAAAGTGAAAGTAGAAATAGTCGGCTCTTTCCTCGCACCCAAAATTTCCCTGTTGCCATATAAATATGAGTATGTTCCATAGTTATACGTATATATATACATAACAAAAATAAATTCAACTACTTAGCATTAGCTGGGATGTATAATGGCAGTAGGATGGAAGGGCAGAGGAAAGGAAGCTTCCTCTAAAATGAACATGAAAATGAAAATGAACCAAGAAAGACCAACTCTAGGTACTGTGCGTATGATGTACGTACTGTGCGTATGCATTTATGTCTGCGTGTACATATTTAGACCTTAAAGAAAATATCTATACAACAACTACTTCTTAGGGCTCATGTTAGTGGGTCTATTATACAGTTAAGTAGGTGGATGAAGTGTGTTTATGTATAATGATATCTGTGTACTGTGTATGTCCTTGTATGGGGGAATGGGAATAGATTCAAGACGGAACTCCGTTAAA
Source organism: Sminthurinus bimaculatus (assembly GCA_034698285.1). NCBI lineage: Eukaryota > Metazoa > Arthropoda > Collembola > Symphypleona > Katiannidae > Sminthurinus > Sminthurinus bimaculatus. The sequence goes on along the minus strand of JAQIVE010000230.1, from coordinate 2,096 downwards.
GCCTGTGTAATGTTATGTAATGGCGAATGTTGAAAGCAAGGAGTGAAAGTGAGAACTGTACTTTCTCTGCTTTCTCCCATGTCGTCTCTATCCCTTTTGGTTTTGGGTTGGTTGTGGTGCTGGTGAAAGCAAAATAGAATTAGGGGAGTATTTCTGGATGTAATTATAAGATAAGACCAAGAGGAGGACGACGACGACGACAACGACGAAGACGACGTTGAGAGGACCAGCAGCACGAGCTTCAGCCGCCTCCTCTCGCCGGCAAAAATTGTGATCAAGTGCAATAGAATGAGGCTGTTTGTGACGGCGGAGAATGGGATGGAATAGAATGGAATGGCAGTCAGCACATGGTGTTGGTGATGGCGAGAGCAAAAGCAGCCCTATTTAAAGCACACATCTTCGCTTCTTCTTTCCTTTCTTTGCCCTGGTTTGGTTTTGTTTGGCTTCCTTGGGATCTGCCGCCCTCGCCTTTGCTTTCACTTTCACTTTTACTTTCACTCCTTCTTCTTCTTCTACTTCTTTTCAGCCTCTTCAGTCAGCACCATCACATACTTATCCAGAATCCAGCTAATACTTTATCTTTGGACGGATCTCCTTCTTTTCACAATATTCAAGAGCACATCACCTTCCAATATAGAGGTCTGGCACTGACTGAGGAAAAAATTATTAGCTGAACAAGATTATGCAGTTTTGTACAGCCAAAAAAAGAAATTTCAAGCGCTGCAAGAGATTTTTGAATTTTTAGCGTAAACACCTTATCAGTCATGTAGTATGGAAAAAATAACCACAAATATTAAAGTAAAGTTGTAGAAATGCGGAGACTCTTGAATACCAGAAATGAGATGTAAGATCCAAAAGTGATTTACCAAAGGACCGTCGCAAAAGACGACTTGTCCCTTTTTAAATAGAAAATTCAGATAGAAACCATCTGCTGAGTCCTAATTTGTCCCTAATATAAGAATAAGAGTATGCATACACACACTTTTCACAATACGGACTCTATATATACATACATAGTATATACTCAGGCACAAAAGTTGGGAGCACTTCAAATTCTTAATAAAATGAACAATTCTCCGTCATTTTCATTTAGCATCAGCTCCAGAGACAGTCCAGCCGACCGCCGACGAAGGGGAGAAATGCCGACTGAACATAAACATGAACACCACAATTACAATGCCAATCACCCTCCCAATTGTGGAGGGGACAGCAAGAAATTAGGAATGAGCAGAGTCGAAAATTCTGGAGAAATTAGAAATTACAATTAGAAAGTGGAGAGAAAGAAAGAAAGACGAAAATGAAAAGTAATCCCCAATTATTATAATCATAATTACAAGGAAATTTTCCATACTTAGGGATACTGTTAAGAGGTTTTTCTGTGTGAAGAAATTGATTTTACAAAAATTCAACCATCTAAAAATTAAGGTATTGAGGACGACCACGAGAGCGACAGTCGGGGCGACGGCATGTGCTGTTTGTGTTTTCAGGAAACTGAAATAGGACTAATGTATGTATGTATACATTATACATATTTGCATACACCTACCTAGTACCTACATAAACGGACCAGCCCCATGATCACCATGAGCCAAAAAGCCAGCGAGCCGTAGAGCAAGCTCACTTTTATGGAAGCTAATGGAGAGCATTAAAAATTATTATTGTGCTGACTAATCCAACCAAGTTTACTTGTGCTGCTTGCACCAGCCAGTCATTCTCTGCATCTGCTTCAAACTTTTTCTTCTCCAATAATAATAATAATACTAATAGTAACACTAACCGCTGTCTTTTCTTCCTATGTATACTTTGGACTTTCTCCGCTCTCCTTCCAAATTCCCAACATTTATTTTCAAGCGAACCAAAATTCAAAAGTTCATGATGCAAGTTTTCAGAGCGAATATATAGTTAAAGTCTGTGAATTTCCAAAGCCTAGATAACTACTGCCTAAATATAAATACCATAATATTGCAACTATACAAACATACAAGAACACGAAGAAAAGAACCCCAGAACACCCGCCTAAGACGAGAGAGAGAAAGAGAGAGGGTAATTATAAATATCCAAATAAAACAATAATACTTATAAGAGTAGCCACACAG